>OY744476.1:79385566-79687982 GCA_963556175.1 Tipula confusa | reverse complement strand
ATATTGTATATTGTATATTGTATATTGTATATTGTATATTGTATATTGTATATTGTATATTGTATATTGTATATTGTATATTGTATATTGTATATTGTATATTGTATATTGTATATTGTATATTGTATATTGTATATTGTATATTGTATATTGTATATTGTATATTGTATATTGTATATTGTATATTGTATATTGTATATTGTATATTGTATATTGTATATTGTATATTGTATATTGTATATTGTATATTGTATATTGTATATTGTATATTGTATATTGTATATTGTATATTGTATATTGTATATTGTATATTGTATATTGTATATTGTATATTGTATATTGTATATTGTATATTGTATATTGTATATTGTATATTGTATATTGTATATTGTATATTGTATATTGTATATTGTATATTGTATATTGTATATTGTATATTGTATATTGTATATTGTATATTGTATATTGTATATTGTATATTGTATATTGTATATTGTATATTGTATATTGTATATTGTATATTGTATATTGTATGTTGTATATTATATATTGTATATTGTATATTGTATATTGTATATTGTATATTGTATATTGTATATTGTATATTGTATATTGTATATTGTATATCGTATATTGTATATTGTATATTGTATATTGTATATTGTATATTGTGTATTGTATATTGTATATTGTATATTGTATATTGTATATTGTATATTGTATATTGTATATTGTATATTGTATATTGTATATTGTATATTGCATATTGTATATTGTATATTGTATATTGTATATTGTATATTGTATATTGTATATTGTATATTGTATATTGTATATTGTATATTGTATATTGTTTATTGTATATTGTTTATTGTATATTGTATATTGTATATTGTATATTGTATATTGTATATTGTATATTGTATATTGTATATTGTATATTGTATATTGTATATTGTATATTGTATATTGTATATTGTATATTGTATATTGTATATTGCATATTGTATATTGTATATTGTATATTGTATATTGTATATTGTATATTGTATATTGTATATTGTATATTGTATATTGTATATTGTATATTGTATATTGTATATTGTATATTGTATATTGTATATGTATATTGTATATTGTATATTGTATATTGTATATTGTATATTGTATATTTATATTGTATATTGTATATTGTATATTGTATATTGTATATTGTATATTGTATATTGTATATTGTATATTGTATATTGTATATTGTATATTGTATATTGTATATTGTATATTGTATATTGTATATTGTATATTGTATATTGTATATTGTATATTGTATATTGTATATTGTATATTGTATATTGTATATTGTATATTGTATATTGTATATTGTATATTGTATATTGTATATTGTATATTGTATATTGTATATTGTATATTGTATATTGTATATTGTATATTGTATATTGTATATTGTATATTGTATATTGTATATTGTATATTGTATATTGTATATTGTATATTGTATATTGTATATTGTATATTGTATATTGTATATTGTATATTGTATATTGTATATTGTATATTGTATATTGTATATTGTATATTGTATATTGTATATTGTATATTGTATATTGTATATTGTATATTGTATATTGTATATTGTATATTGTATATTGTATATTGTATATTGTATATTGTATATTGTATATGTATATTGTATATTGTATATTGTATATTGTATATTGTATATTGTATATTGTATATTGTATATTGTATATTGTATATTGTATATTGTATATTGTATATTGTATATTGTATATTGTATATTGTATATTGTATATTGTATATTGTATATTGTATATTGTATATTGTATATTGTATATTGTATATTGTATATTGTATATTGTATATTGTATATTGTATATTGTATATTGTATATTGTATATTGTATATTGTATATTGTATATTGTATATTGTATATTGTATATTGTATATTGTATATTGTATATTGTATATTGTATATTGTATATTGTATATTGTATATTGTATATTGTATATTGTATATTGTATATTGTATATTGTATATTGTATATTGTATATTGTATATTGTATATTGTATATTGTATATTGTATATTGTATATTGTATATTGTATATTGTATATTGTATATTGTATATTGTATATTGTATATTGTATATTGTATATTGTATATTGTATATTGTATATTGTATATTGTATATTGTATATTGTATATTGTATATTGTATATTGTATATTGTATATTGTATATTGTATATTGTATATTGTATATTGTATATTGTATATTGTATATTGTATATTGTATATTGTATATTGTATATTGTATATTGTATATTGTATATTGTATATTGTATATTGTATATTGTATATTGTATATTGTATATTGTATATTGTATATTGTATATTGTATATTGTATATTGTATATTGTATATTGTATATTGTATATTGTATATTGTATATTGTATATTGTATATTGTATATTGTATATTGTATATTGTATATTGTATATTGTATATTGTATATTGTATATTGTATATTGTATATTGTATATTGTATATTGTATATTGTATATTGTATATTGTATATTGTATATTGTATATTGTATATTGTATATTGTATATTGTATATTGTATATTGTATATTGTATATTGTATATTGTATATTGTATATTGTATATTGTATATTGTATATTGTATATTGTATATTGTATATTGTATATTGTATATTGTATATTGTATATTGTATATTGTATATTGTATATTGTATATTGTATATTGTATATTGTATATTGTATATTGTATATTGTATATTGTATATTGTATATTGTATATTGTATATTGTATATTGTATATTGTATATTGTATATTGTATATTGTATATTGTTATTGTATATTGTATATTGTATATTGTATATTGTATATTGTATATTGTATATTGTATATTGTATATTGTATATTGTATATTGTATATTGTATATTGTATATTGTATATTGTATATTGTATATTGTATATTGTATATTGTATATTGTATATTGTATATTGTATATTGTATATTGTATATTGTATATTGTATGTTGTATATTATATATTGTATATTGTATATTGTATATTGTATATTGTATATTGTATATTGTATATTGTATATTGTATATTGTATATTGTATATCGTATATTGTATATTGTATATTGTATATTGTATATTGTATATTGTGTATTGTATATTGTATATTGTATATTGTATATTGTATATTGTATATTGTATATTGTATATTGTATATTGTATATTGTATATTGTATATTGTATATTGCATATTGTATATTGTATATTGTATATTGTATATTGTATATTGTATATTGTATATTGTATATTGTATATTGTATATTGTATATTGTATATTGTTTATTGTATATTGTATATTGTATATTGTATATTGTATATTGTATATTGTATATTGTATATTGTATATTGTATATTGTATATTGTATATTGTATATTGTATATTGTATATTGTATATTGTATATTGTATATTGCATATTGTATATTGTATATTGTATATTGTATATTGTATATTGTATATTGTATATTGTATATTGTATATTGTATATTGTATATTGTATATTGTATATTGTATATTGTATATTGTATATTGTATATTGTATATTGTATATTGTATATTGTATATTGTATATTGTATATTGTATATTTTATATTGTATATTGTATATTGTATATTGTATATTGTATATTGTATATTGTATATTGTATATTGTATATTGTATATTGTATATTGTATATTGTATATTGTATATTGTATATTGTATATTGTATATTGTATATTGTATATTGTATATTGTATATTGTATATTGTATATTGTATATTGTATATTGTATATTGTATATTGTATATTGTATATTGTATATTGTATATTGTATATTGTATATTGTATATTGTATATTGTATTGTATTGTATATTGTATATTGTATATTGTATATTGTATATTGTATATTGTATATTGTATATTGTATATTGTATATTGTATATTGTATATTGTATATTGTATATTGTATATTGTATATTGTATATTGTATATTGTATATTGTATATTGTATATTGTATATTGTATATTGTATATTGTATATTGTATATTGTATATTGTATATTGTATATTGTATATTGTATATTGTATATTGTATATTGTATATTGTATATTGTATATTGTATATTGTATATTGTATATTGTATATTGTATATTGTATATTGTATATTGTATATTGTATATTGTATATTGTATATTGTATATTGTATATTGTATATTGTATATTGTATATTGTATATTGTATATTGTATATTGTATATTGTATATTGTATATTGTATATTGTATATTGTATATTGTATATTGTATATTGTATATTGTATATTGTATATTGTATATTGTATATTGTATATTGTATATTGTATATTGTATATTGTATATTGTATATTGTATATTGTATATTGTATATTGTATATTGTATATTGTATATTGTATATTGTATATTGTATATTGTATATTGTATATTGTATATTGTATATTGTATATTGTATATTGTATATTGTATATTGTATATTGTATATTGTATATTGTATATTGTATATTGTATATTGTATATTGTATATTGTATATTGTATATTGTATATTGTATATTGTATATTGTATATTGTATATTGTATATCGTATATCGTATATCGTATATTGTTTATTGTATATTGTATATTGTATATTGTATATTGTATATTGTATATTGTATATTGTTTATTGTATATTGTATATTGTATATTGTATATTGTATATTGTATATTGTATATTGTATATTGTATATTGTATATTGTATATTGTATATTGTATATTGTATATTGTATATTGTATATTGTATATTGTATATTGTATATTGTATATTGTATATTGTATATTGTATATGTTATTCTAATTATTACACTTAGTTCTTAAATTCTGTATCACAATAATTTTTATTATTCTCACTTAAAATATTTATAAATATTCGCTTATAGCTAATTAAATTAAAAATTAAATTAAATTTTTCTCAATCCATGACAAAAATTTGGCCACATCTGTAAACACTGGATATATGTCACTGTTACATGTTTTGGACGACTTTTCTTTAATACTGACCGAAACAATGCCACGAAGGCGTAAGCTTGAATCGTATGGAATTACCATTCCTCCACCGCTGTCACCATTGCACACACTTGATTTTTCTGTGAACAAGGTAAAATTAATTAGAAATATTTTTTTAATATTGCTATAGCTTTTCGACTATTTACTGTCGAATCCCGAAACGCAATAAGATTTTCCAGTCAATAATTTATTGTAAAATTCTGGTTTCTTTTTAATGCAATGTGACTTTGGCATTACCATCATCGTGGTAAATGTTAAATTCTCACTCATCGAGCCGTGATTTAAGCCCCATCCCGGTATAATACCAAACCGATTATATAATTGTGAAATGTCATTCGATTTTTGTGATTCCCACATACATATCGGTTGAACGTTTGGTGACAATTCAACAAAAGTATCAAACTGCATGACAGCGATATCACTGTAATACGTATCGCCAACATTGTATTCGGGATGTGTAATAATTTTTGCAATTTTTCGAAATTGTTCACCACCCATTTCCGAACGAAGACTATGTAGGCCAAGATATACGATAAAATTCTCAATAGGTAATTGTTGAACAGTGTCTTTGTACGTGACACAATGTGCTGCTGTTAAAATTGCAGTGGTCGAGACGAGAGTACCACCGCATGTATAAATATAATCATTTTGGGTGTTATAGTAGATGGCGGCATGCCATGGGAATTGGTTGCGTTCTGCAGTGTTTCCTTTTTTATTATGCGCGACCACTAATCGATTGTAGAATTTACAGTTTTCATTCATTTTTGAGGTACTCGTACTATTGTTAGAAAAGCTGGATTCTTTCAACGGTGGAACAACTAACCAATTGAAAAATTTTGATGGTTGTAACGCAATTGGAAGTGTTGTTGAATGGAGCTTATTACTGAAATAGAAATTTGGTATAAATATGACGCAAAAAATGTAGTTATGTCCTACTTACTTGCTTAGCACGTTTTCCGTTGTGGAAACATGTGACAGATCCTTTTTCTTAAAGCTGTCGGGGCCACATAATACTTTTTCATTTATATTGACTTGAATTATTGTAGGTTTCGGATCATTTACATTAGACGTGATATTTATATGCAGTACAAGTAGTTTTTGAGTAATTTCCTTATGGCCAGGAAGAGTAATTGCAAAATTTTTTCCATCGTTTGTTTGTGTCAAATATCCAGTTGCCTGAAAAATGCATTGTATAAACATATAAATGGCCTCATAAATTTATTTTGTTAAAATATTACCAACCCCTAAATGATAAACCTTTCGGTCGAGTGTAATTTGCACAACCATTCGCTCGCCTACATCTAATTCATTACAATTTATATGCAATTCGACATTTGTGCGTGGTGATTTTTCATCTGACTGATAATTTTTAATGACGTCACTACTAAAACATGGCACCCCATTTTTGGTTCTGGGTTGGCGTTCAATTTTTAATGGATTAAGAGTGGGCGTTAAACACACTAGAGCCTCATTAATATTCACCTCAGTTATTTTCGGAAGCATTTCGAACTCATTGTATTTAACAAAAAATTTTAACTGTAGCGGATTATTTGTTTCCAACTGTGCTGGCATAGTGATTTTAAAATGTTGACCGTCTAGCGTTTCGCTGGTCGTTTGTTTAGTTACTCCTAATATGCTGACAACTTTATCGAACGCTATATGAACCACGCTTTCGTTTTGTAATTTAATTCCGTAAAAATTTATCGTGGCCATTAGCCGATTTTTATCATCTTCAGCCTCGTGGAACCGTATAAATTGTTCGTTCGAACAATCGGGCACGTATTTTGGTCTTCGATTCGACAATTTCATACTACGTTTCGATATGTTAAGCACGTTGCGGCTATCTTCACATTGAGCCTCACTATTGATCAAGATTTTCGATAGATTTGGATATGTACCGTTGTATCGGACGAAAAATTCAAACGATAAATTCCGTTCGTTTGTTATGGAATTGCGTTTGACGAGTCGAAATATCGTGCTATTCAATTTCAAAACTGTACCATAATTTGATAGGATACTATCGACGGGATGATCAAATATTAACGAAATGGTTATCAACGGTGTTTTAATACCAGTGTTGACCGGTAGTCGTATATTTCCAAACCACGATTCGTAATTGTTTGCGTTATTGATGAATTTTGTATCGATAAACGTTAATAGTTGATTGCACTGTGGTATGGCCGACGTTACGAATGAATTTTTCATAACGAATACTATTATGACGGTGAACAGCTGGAAATATTATAGAACAATAACAAAATTATTTTAAGAAATTTATTAAATTTCGCGTTAGTTTTATGCATAAATTAATTTTTTGTATAACTCGTTTTGATCGTTATCATGGTGGAGCGATTATCGTTGGACCGGATGTTTTTTTTTACTGTAAAGATTGACATACTATTTTTAACTATAATTCAATCAAATTAATTTATCAGCTATATGGTAAAAAATAATGTTCGCTTATCATGATGAGATCATCTAATCGATTAGTCGAATTATTGATCGTTTATATGCTTATCGAAATTTATTTTTAGTATCACAAAATAAAACTGGACGAGAATTTTTAAAGGAGGCGACCTTTGAAATTTACTATATGATAATTGCATATTTCAAATGTTTATATAGCGATAAATTAGCGTGAATAATTGAAAGACAAGTATTTTCAAGATTGTGCATTCTTTTGTTTCGGTAGTTCCTCAGAGGTTATTGACATATTATCTGAAATTCTGGACTTTGGTTTGTTTTGAAAAAGATCTACTTGCAATAAAGTTAGTTTAGAATTGGCTCATCATAAGTTAAATTCAGAACTTCTTTGAATTTTAATTGAGATGGTAAATAGCTAATAGAATCCTTATGGCATTGAGAAAATGATGATTTAAATCAAAAACTTCTACAAAAGTGCAAGCCACACTAAAAATATAATCCAGGCGATCGAAACTCGAGTACCATAGCAGAATAAAAATTTACGGTTTTTCAAAACTATTCGATACTGTTATGGATTCCACGCCATGTTGCACGTTCTCTCACTCTTTTTATTTTTTTCCTTTTCATTTTTTTTATGTATTTTTACCTTTCGCTATTTTTTTGTTAGAAAATATATTAAGTCTGTCGACAATAAGTTTTGAAGAAAAAACCTCGATAAAAAGTCAATAACATTTATGGTCCTTCGAAGCCAAATTTTGGAGTAGCACATTGGAAATTCAATAGTTTAACAGACAGACTGTTAGCTATCCTTAAAACTATCTTGTGATGTCCCTCAAAAGTAAACTGGACATTTTGCGCATAAAATTGATACGCACTAATTTGGCAGACAACTGGTTCATCCAAAAAGACAGGATTACACAGTAATGGTGCATTCAGTACTATAGTGAATGGTCATGACAAAATCGATGCATCCGAGAAGGTAACAAATACGGGCGCAATCGATGACCGTGACGAAAGACATACAATACGGTAAAAAGTTCAAAGCGATCCACTGCAAGCTATCGCAAAATCAAGCAAATTGAATTAATATCATGACATGGACGGAATTATTCGGCTAAAGGGTCGCTTGGACAATTGCAACCTTAGAGACGACAAGAAAATTCCGATTGTCTTGGACGGCAGTCATCTCATTACCAAATTAATAATCAAATGGCAATGTCAGAGATCCCAGTTATTGGACAACTGCTGAAATGCCGATTGGAGCCAACAGCCAGGCCCTCATTAAAGTGGTGTTGATTTGGACCCTTTGAAGTCACCGTTACACAAAGCCAACTGAAACGTTACGGTGAAATTTTTACTTGCATGGTCACACGTGCAATGCATTTGAAAATAGCATACTCAAGTAACGCTTTCATGTTTGTATTTCGATAATTCGGCAGTCGACGAGGATTTCCTGAAGAGATGTACTCAGACAACAGGACAAATTTTAGGAAAGCTGAAAAGGAAATAGCCGATGCAATTGCTAATTGGAATCACGACCAAATGCAACAGACGTTTACCATGAAGAACTGCAGGTGGTATTTCAATCCGCCAGCCGCACCACATATGAGTGGTGCCTGGCAGCGTCTTATACGATTAATTAAACAACACCTATTCGAAATGCTGACGGAGACATCCCCATGAATATGAGCTTAGAACACTATTCTACGAGATAGAAAATATCTTAAATAGCCGGCCGCTGACAAATGTGCCATTGGACTCCGCCGATGCAGAACCATTAACACCAAACCATTTATTTTAATTGGACCGTCATATGCCAGTATTCGGTTTGCACAAACAACTGACAAAGACCTGATTTACCTAAATTGTTGGAAAGCCACTAAACAACTGTTGGAACAGTTCTTGAAAAGATGGGTTAAAGAATATGTGTCGCACATCATTATTTCCCGAAAAATTGAGTTAGGAGACCTCGTTATCGTGATGGATCCCGAAAATCTCCGAAATTGTTGGCCATAGAGAATTGTTGTTCAAGTTTACACCGCCAAAGATGGACGAGTGCGAGTTGTGGGCATCAAGACAAAGTCAGGTGTCTTTAAGCGACTAGTGACAAAATTGGTTAAATTAGATGTTCGACGAGAGTAATTGAATCAACCAGAGTAAATTAGTGGGAGAGAATGTTATGGATTGCACACCATGTTGCACGTTCTCTCACTCTTTTTTTTCCTTTTCATGGTTTTTATGTATTTTTGTTTTTATGTACCTTTTTGTTTTTTGTCCGCTTTTTTTTTGTTAGAAAATATATTAAAGTATTAAGTAATATATTAAGTTGTTGAAGAAAAAACATCCGACAAAAGTCAATAGCAGATGCCTTACCAGATACTCTAATGTTTCAAAAGAATTTATCTAGTTTCTTTGTAAGATACAACGTACAAAGAATACAACATGCCTAAGAAACTAATAGTGCACCACCTATGGTTGAAAATTTGTAAGTTTTAACAAAACTAGGCGAAGATGATTCGAAAGCTATTAGTCTGCATTTTCACTAAACATGTCTGACCATTTGAATTTTTTTTGTTTTAAATTTCACTGTTAGAAGGTATTAAGTGGTTAACACTTCAATTTGCTACGTTATTCATAAACTTAGAGGTAGGCGAAGTGGTGTCGTGCCTAATGTTAAGCTCTTGCCTGAATTTTTTTATTTGGGCACTTTCCTCATAACTCAAATCTCAAATCTAAATACGTTTAAAACGGCCAACTTTGAAATTATCAAGAGGAAATATTTGACCAATTGGCCAATTCGGAAACGTTACAAAAAATGTCCTTATTTTGCTTTGAAGCAATTTTAAAGAACAGCCACAAGAGCGCATTATATATGGTTCTAATTTGTTCAATGAAATCATTCATTAGACAGCGCATTCAGGCATAGCTTAGATGATAATTGAAACCTTTTCTTGTGATCTTTTACAAATATTTTGTTTCATTAACCTTCCTTCACTAAAAAAGAGTAATTAACTAGTAGAAGCCTCGTTACGCTGTTCCTTGGGTGTAGAGAATGGCTTAGCTTTTAATGGTTATCTAGAATAATGAAAATACCTATGTAATATTTGATATTGCTATAAATAAAGGCACTTATAAAACTCGTCTATTGCTATTTTGACATAACAAACAAATAACAGTGGGAAAATTAGATATTGACTCTATTCAAAACAGCAAATAACGAAGGTGTTAAACTCTGTCTCACCGATAACCACATTTTCGAAGCTGGTGATCACTATAATAGTTTAAAAATAATTTACAAAACCATCTATGTTGTAGATATGAGCATAATAAGAGCTTCCATATTTTCACGACTGAACCCAAAATCTTCTTTTCGATCACTTAGATGTCACTAAAGCTAGAAAAACTTTTTTGTAAGTACTAGTATAAGTAGAGTTAGGACGTGCTGTAAATGCTAGAGTTCCTATTGGGTTGGTTTGCTAGATTATGCAATATCAAAAGAATTTTGTTTTAAGTTTTTATTATTTTTTTACTTTATAGGGACTGTAATGTAGCTTTCTTGCTGCAAACAAACGGTGAAATAGACTTTCGTATACTCTTATAGTATGTTCTATAATTTTTCGAATGGAATAGTCAAAATTAAATGAATCGTGCCTACCTACTGTCTCGTGCTGGTTGCTTTTACGATGTGATAAGATAAAGTAGCAATGGATAGCCTGAATCACCTGTAAAAATACTATATCAAAATTGTGCTTAAAGAAACTTGTGCACTTAAAATCAAAAATTTTGTTCACACAAACGCTCCAAATGTCAAAATGCAGTAAAACAAACAAAAAAATCTAAATACCAACTCGAATTGGTTTTTCGAAACCAAAATATGAAAAGAAACGCATATCGCTGCGTAAGCCATTCCTCAAAATTAAAGTAAAAATCATAATATTAAACTATGACTCACGTGAGAATGAGCGTCAATGTGAGTGACAGATGAAGTGAAAATAATAATAGGGGTATTTTTTGAAAATAGACTGTGAGTGGTGAATGCCCGTCGCAAAGCTGCTTCCTCTCGGTTTTATTGGAAATGTATAGACTATCAATTTTTTTAAGGTAAACTAAGCTTATCTACATAGAACTAAGCTAAATTTTAACGCAGTCTCCACAAATGTAAATATAAATTTCGCGCTAAAACAATGTGTAAAGATAAATTTTGACATGTCTTATTTGTTTTATGTCGTGTCTTTTGTTTTCCAATTTTTTGAATTTTATTTTAGGTTTTGGTGCTTTTTACGATTTTTTGCCTTGGTTGGTCATTATCTTTTTTACTCTGTAGCGACCATCGCTACACACACAATTAAGATTATTCAGATATTTCGTGCAATTTTCATATAATTCGCTAACGCTACATGTACACTGTACATAAATATATATAGAGCGTAAATTAGCTATTACACATAGCATTCAGTCGTCATGGCCTGATGAGATGACAATTTATTTTTAACTAAATTCCTCATCAGATCGAAACTGAGCTTTGCTTCGCACAACATCTACATCTGAATAATTAAAAAATAATGACGTCAACCGCCGTCGTTATAACTCCTATGTGGAGTCAATTTACAACAACAATTGCATAGAAA
This sequence comes from Tipula confusa, assembly GCA_963556175.1. NCBI lineage: Eukaryota > Metazoa > Arthropoda > Insecta > Diptera > Tipulidae > Tipula > Tipula confusa. Next base: position 79,675,717 of record OY744476.1, on the reverse strand, counting down.
TAAATTGAAAACAAATTTAGCTAAATTAAAAATAAAAACTTTAATTTTACGTAAATTATTTACGAAAATAATACTTATAAAAACAAAATTTTAAGCTGTTGCTTTGTTAAATTTCAATTTTCTAAATTTATTTCAACGTTTCATGTATGAGTTAAATAAACAAAAACCTAATGAAATATCAAAATTTCGCTTTCATAATGTTACAGATAAATCGACGCGAAAATATTGGAAACTTTATAGTAGTGCCATCTATTATACAATCCGACAAACTATATTTTCCATTATTTATCATTTTATTATTTTTTATTGATTATTTTGATGAGCAAAATTGTCTGCAAAAATTTTTTATCTCGCTCTTAGCTAGCCAAAGTTTATATCAAATTAGTATGGAAAATTTATTTTAGCTCAAGTTGCATACCGACGTATAGATATTATTCCTTTTTGCGATACAGAAACATTCGGAAAAAATTTGCGCCAAAAATAATTAAATTAAAAAAGTCTACTGGACCTATACAAAATTTGACCAGTGGCCAAAACCTGAAAAGCAAGCAAAATATTGCATAAAAAGATTAAGGTTTCTGTGAACTTCATCGATTTTCAACGTTATCGATATCCATAACTTATGTAGTTGTTCCTGCTTAATAGTGAATGAAACATTGACTGTGTTTTTCGATTTAAATTGTTAACAACTTATATTCTCTTTAAAACTTTCCAGCCCCTTATTCATTTAGATCATATCGGATAAAATAATTACCAAATTGAGTGGCCGGCTTTACCTTATTTAATTAAATAAGCATTGAGAGTAAAATTATTATCAACAAATTCTTCGCTACTAATTACTCTTGTTCTTCTAGCAGACTCTCAGAGCTCTTGACCTCAATTCAGCTAATGATAATTCAATTTGTTCAACACAATCCATAATTGAATAGGTGTTTGAAGTTCTTTTTTTGATTCGGCCTAAAGAAAGTATAACTATGAATGGTTATAACTATGAATGGAAGGATACGGAACTTATGGTAGATTAAAGTATGATTTTCTAAAATAGAAGAGCCTATGGGATACTTGATGCCTTAATCAAGTACTCGATACAGTACTGGTTGGAGGGCACAATTCTAATTTCAAATTGAAGAGTTGAACAACAATTATAGCACACAAATGTTCCTTTGTATAACAAGTCTATTTTTCTAAGACTGTGTCCGAAACCGTATGCGTATATAAATATTTGTGAATAAAATTGTTGACATTTGTTTGAAAAATATTCCCTTACATTCCCAATTTTTTATTACACTGTCCGAAAAATATAATAATTGATTGAAATCTTTCCCCGCCTATTTTGTTTTCAAATTAATTTTTTGCGAGGCATATAACTATGAAGAAACATTACATTTATTGATTGCATTGTTTAATGAAATTGTCATAGCAACGAAAATGTTGAAATTTGTTTTATATGGTTTTTGAATGTTACTTTTACAAAACCAAATAGTGAGTAGTTTCATATGTTTTATTGTATATCCGAGTGTACTACGCGATGAGTTTTTCTTTCATTATAAAAAGTTTTGATATTTGTCAAAAATTATATAACAAAAATGTGTATTCACTAATACTTATTATGGGTTTCGGTCACAGTCTTAGTTAGCTTTCAGCTTTTTAACAAAGGCGTTTAGCTATCTTTAGTCTAATTGGTTATAATTGTACAAAGTAATAATTTAAGAGGAACTCTATCATGACATGGTAATGCATGTTTAGCTAAACAAAAGATTTTTTAACATATCTAACACTATTTTTCTTTTAATTTTCAGACTAACCAACTTCTTCAAATCTTATCTGGCACATCAATATTTTGAGCTCGATGAAGAAATGAGCGGAAAATTACCAACATATTCAGTGTATTCTATAGTGATTATATGTAGTTAATACTAACAATACAGGGAAAATATCGTCTATTGAAAACCTCCCTGGATGATACTGACAAATAATCGAGTGACCAATACCTATAAAGTTTAAGACTCGGGATGCAGTCATAAATTGTTGATACATAGTAAGAATTAGTTTAATTGATTTTAAATTTTAATTTTTGTTTGGACGTTTTTGACACGACACCAGCTATGCGCATTAAAGAGTTTACTTTAAATCAGAATCAAAAAATTTTGTTTTAGTAATACAGGTTTTTTGTTTTGCAGCTGTCATTTTTGAACGTTTAGAATTAGGTATGGAAAATTACACGGTGGCATAACGCATACAATTGTAAAAATCCACTGCCGAAATTGTAAGATTTTTTCAGAATTCGTTACCGTGAGATGATAAACAACTCCTTCAAGCCTCAGAATTAGTAAAACGGATGTCTTGATAACATGCGGTTTTAACAGGATGGCGCAGGTGCCGAATTGGGATACAAAGAAAATTGTATTTAAAATTTTCATCGAATTTCCGGTCATCGTGATTCAGTTAGAATATATATAGGAAATGTGCCCAAAAGTTTTGATCGACGGCTTCAAAATTGTTTATTGTGGCATTAAGCAATTACCAATCAATTCAGATAAGGTGTTCGATTTATTTTATACAAAAGTTTGCGGTCTAACGCAAACATTTTCAACAGTGGGCAAGTGGTGCCTGCCCAGATTTATTGATGCTTTTTTTCGCTACACGACTATTTATTGGTTGAAAGAAAAATCAGAGGTTTCAGAAAAGTAAAGGAATTTGTGGTCACGATAAACACAAAGTTTGGACGAAAATAAAAACTTTACCGATTTTGGTTTTACCGAAAACCAAACAGATTATATGACCCAAATACTCATAAGGTATCAATCAGTAGAGATGTGCATTCTGCTCAGGGGAAGCAAATTGAAACTGAATTTACAAGTGCAGCGAAAAATATGATTCAATTTCGAAAAGTGACGTTATCGAAGTAAAGAAAGAGCAATCATAAATATGATAGTGATAAGACAACACGTGGAAATCAACGTTAAATCTCAAAGCTACTAAAAAAAGCTGTACCACCAAAACGATTTTCCGATAAAATTTTTATGACGAATGTCATTTTCGAACCAAAAACATTATCAGAAGCATGCTCGAAGTCGAAGACTAATTCAATTTTCGAAGTGGTGCTCAAAATTGCAGAAGTTTTCGAGTTAATAAATAAAACCTTTCAATTAACAAAAGGTGAGAATGACCTTCAATTAAATTCTTTGGGGTGTCAAAGTATGAATAATTTGATTATTTATAAATTTTGCTCTGCTTGCCTAGTGAAGCATGATCGTCAGACTTGTTAGCATGTTAAGTCAAAATGATAAAATTAGGCTAAGCGTGGTCATATTGCAGCCATGTGTAAAGCAAGAAAACGGTACACTATATAGAAGCATTCCACAAGAATCGGAAAAGCGAAGGTTTTGTTTTTTCTTTAATGAAGCCGGTGAAGGATGAATTCCAGCGACCTTTAGAAAACAAAATCAATGAGCCGATAAAAACAAGCGATTGGGGGTCACCCGTAATTTTCATTACCAAAACCAATGGTCGTCGTCATCTTATTCCGAGAATTACCAAACTATTTATGAAGCTACAAGAGTGTGCAATTTTTCAGAAAAGTCGATTTATCGGACTCATACTTGCAGATACAGCCTGAAGTGAATTATCTGTGACGTATAATTTTTTCGTCAGGTATCCTAACTTCAGAAAGCAATACAAAAGCAATACAAAAGCAATCGAGAACAGCCCACTCCATGTGAATGTTAAGCAATTGAAAGCCTTTATATAGTTAAAGCAAACTATCACCACAAGTATATTCGTAACTTGTCACAGATAATAGCACCACTTAATGATCTACGTAATAGGAATGTTGAATTTGTTTGGACAGAGAATCAGGAACAAGCGTTCTGAAGATTAAAGGAGAACTAATCAATCAGACAATATCAGCTCATTTAGACAATAAAGAGCCGATCGTGCCCGCAGAGTATGCTTCTCAAGATGGAATCAGGGCTGTAATATCTTAAATTTTCCTGAATGGAACCAAAAACCAATTTAGATTTGCACTGGAGACAGCACTGGAGAAGCACGAAAAAGCAAGTAGAGCAAGTTCAGTCAAGTAGAAAAATGGACACTATAGGTAATATGTTTTGTATTAAAAATATCCATCAATATCTATTTGGAAGAACTTTTATATTTTGCCGATCATAAATGCCTTACAAGACTATTCAATCCGAACAAACAAAGTTGCCTATTGTCACGTAATACCACTGAGGGGTATCTGTACCATCAAATTTAGACTAACCACACAAAATACAATTGCTGTTGGGTTATCACGGTTACCTATGGGACCTGACAAGGAATTTGATAAGTGGGATCTCAGGTCAGGGTAAAACAATTTATGATATTGCGGTACAAGATTACACAATTGATAGGATCGTGTGTTGCTTGGAGTGATTGAATACATCCAACGTGAGTGGTCTAAAAACCAAGTAAAGCTCCTATTGCTAACCAAGAATAACGACACCGAGTTATGAAGCAGAACCACACAAGATTAGCCTTAGAGATATGCGAAATTGTTCGCGAGGGGAGAAATGAGTGCCAGGCAGTAGACATGCATTTAGCTAAACGAATGTTTCTAGTACAAACGCAATTTATAAGATGGGGAAGACATCAAAATCAAAATATCCCAGGTGGCACGGGTAAAAAGTCAACATTCGTATCCAAAAATGTTGATGAATCATTCAACCGATCACAAGAAATTCAATCTGGGTTAGAACCTGTCGTAGATTCACGACGACCTCCTCATAGTCCGAACGAGATTAATATTCAGCCATTGGAGTCACCAGTTTTGAGACGATTGGGATGATCGAAATAAAATTCTGTTCGGTTTGCATTCGGAACTAAATTTAATCATGAGAGAGAGGAAATGTTGCAATTCACCTCAAAATGAATGAATTCATACAAAACATAAGCAACAACAATTGTACATCATTGGTACCATCAACAACTTTCAGCGATCTTGAATATCACGCAACTTCGGACCTTCTAATTATAAAAAAATGTATTCTAATGATCGGCATGATTTAAGATTGCGCTCACGTTCCGGGTACGTATCTTTTAAAGATGGAATTTGCTGGCACTGCACATTAAATACAATGACAAGGAGATCAAATGTGATCCTCGCTGTAAGTTTCTTTGGCTTAACATTTTTTAAAAAATAGATGGTTCATTTATTGAGGCGGCAGTAAATAAACTCTTAACTGCCTCACTACCTCACACTGGTGCAGAAATTTCTATTATTCCAGTAATTTTAGAAGATAAATTAAATATTAAATTTCTCCTCTTTCCGCCGCTATCACAAGACCAGCTACATCACTTTGTTCTCTCGTTCAACTTACTGCTATTTAAGCCCCAACTCTGCACATATTACCAATTCTTCAAAATTTCAAAGAAATTACGCAAGAATCGAAATTTTCAATAAAAAGACTCATGGATTTTCATTTTCTTGTAAGTCGCCTCACCTTGAGCCAAATAAACTCGCTGTCACTATAGCAGAATTTGAAATAATTATTTATCAAGGTATCTATCAACCCTCTGTAGCACTTTAACAAACAAGAGGTTTGTTCTATACGGCATTGTCATTGCCTCACGAATGCTTGAACAATACCTAAAGCACATTCAAATTATTTTCTAGCGATTAATGGATGCTAGGATAATAATTAACACCGACAAGTTTGGGGAGGATTTCCTAGGTCATTTTATCGATAGTTTGGGAACTAAACCATCATTGGAGCGTGTCAATGTTATCAAGAACTTCCCACGGCCGGAAACAGTTAAAGATCTAAGACGTATAATAGGGATGATTAAATTTTACGACGTTTTTTCTCTCATGCAGATGGTAATCAAGTGATCTTAAATAATTATTTAAAGGGATCCAAGAAGAGCTATAAACAGTTTATAGTCTGTTCGGATGAAGCTTTGAGAGCTTTTGACTTTTGTAAAATCCAACTCAGCAAACAAGTAATTCTTGCTCACTCATCTCTCACTACTGTACTCGCCGTTATGGTAGATACTGCAGATACAGCCATAGGGGTTTTAGTACAATAAAGAGTGAACGAAATATGGGAGCCTTTGACTTGTTACTGCCAGCCTACTTGGGCATTAAATATTTTGAGCATTTTTTGGAAGGGCGAATTTTTACGCTGTATACTGATATAGCTAGTCCCAGACAATTTCAACACATAGACTTTATTAGTCAATTTACTAAGGACATACGTCATGTTTCTGCACCCCTTTAATTCTAGAAACTATCAATTACTTCGGAATTCCCGATGCGCAACTAAATGACATTGAGCTCGGGGTGTTGTAATTTTGGCAGACGGTTTTAATTGTCATCACAATCTTGCCTACCCGGGATTTAAAAGTTATTCCAATATCACAATATTTACATTATTATGTCGTTTTGATCGACAGGTACACTCGTTGACCTGAAGCTATTCCTGTTTCAGACATCAGGGCAGAAACGGTTGCAACTGCGATTTATTCTGGATGGATTTCACGCTTAGGAGTACCGACTACTGTGATCACTGATCAAAGCTCACAGTTTAAGTGATGATCGAGAGTTGGCATTGCTCTCTAAAAGTAACTATATTATGTGTTTTTATCGTCCGGATTAGACTCGAATCGGTGCTATTAGGTCTAGTTATTAGAGTCCTTGTGAGGAGTTTCAATCTTTTTCTGCAGAATGTGTGTATGGAGCATCTATCATTTGCATTTGTGGTCAATTCTTCGAGAAGCGCTGAATGATTGCTCTCACGTTTTCGTACGAACAGATGCACTTCGTAAGTCTTTACAAACTCCTTATGAAGGTCCGTTCTGCGTAATCAGTCATTCATCAATTTTTTTTCCTGTATCTCCAAATTAGGAGCATAGGGCGTCTACTATTCTGAACTATCTTACTTTATTTGGGGCTATTGCTTTAATTTCCGCCCATTATTTTCCCAGGTGTTTTACCTCTGCTAGCTTCATTCTCTTCCATTTCATTGCTGGTCCTTCAACCTTTCTTTTTCCTTATGGGTTCCAGTCTTATGACATCCTCGTTATATCACTTGATGCCTTTCTTAGTGTGTGGCCAATCCATCTCCATTTTCGTCGCTTTATTTCGGTCTCAATGTCTGACTGACATGTTGTTCTGTGTAGATTGATGTTACTAATCGTGTTAGGCCAGAAACACTTAAGTATTCGTCGAAGGCATTTGTTTACGAACACCTGCAGCTTCTGTATGATTTTTCCTGTATGCTTCCATGTCTCACACCCATACAGTAGTACCGATTTCACACATGAGTTGAATATTCGTATCTTGGTCTTGCGCGACAGGATAGAAGTTCCAGACTTTGTGTAGCATGTTAAATGTATGTCTGGCTTTATTTATACGTTTGTGTATGTCTTCTTCAGTTCCACCTGTTTTCGTTACTGTGCAACCAAGGTGTACGATTATTACACTGTCTAATACGATTAGAAACAGCATTGGTGAGAGTACGCAACCTTGCCTTACTCCTCGAGTGTTGTAGTGTGTTTCACTTTGTTTGCCTTTGTATTGAATTCGGTTCCCAGCATCCCGATACATTTCTTGTATGAGTTCAATTAACTTCTTTGGGATGCCCATTTCACAAAGTGTCTGCCATATTGCGTTCTTGTTTATCGTATCGAATGCGCGTTCGAAATCGAAGAAGAGCATATACAATATTGAATTCTATTCATTGGATTGGTCAGTGATGATACGCATTGTGTTGATGTGATCAGTGCAACTCTTCCTGGTCTAAATCCAGCTTGTTTGTTTCTTAATTTTGCATTGATCGTATAGGTGAGATTCTGTCAAGGATGATCATTGCGAGTACCTTTATTGTTGTGTTGAGGAGAGAGATACCTCGCCAGTTCCTACATTCTCTTCGGTCACCTTTCTTGGGTATAGCAATTATCAAACCTTCTTTCCGTTTCAGTGGAATTCTCCCAGAATTCCAGATTTCTTGGATTATTTGGTGTTAATATGCTTACAGTTGTAGATGAATCTCCTTTGAATATTTCGGCGGTTTTATTGTCTGTTCCAACGGCCTTATTGCTCTTCAGTCTATTAATAACATCTTTAACTTCCCGTTCCGTTGGTGGATGGGTGTTACTAGTTTCGTTATTGATGTCAATTGATGACTGGAGATTTTCGGGGTCGGCGATGACGTCTTCTTCGAAATATTCCTTCCATCTCTTTAACTGTGCTTCATCTGTTGTTAGTACTTGACCATTAGCGTCCCTTATAGGTGGTATGTTTGTAATTTTACCAGTGACCTTTCTTACACACTGGTGTAATGCTCGCATATTTTGGATTACTGCTGCCTCTTCAGCAGCTTTGAGAATGCTTTCTGTATATTTTCTTCGATCATTCCTTGCCATCTTTTTTACTTGACGCGCTGTTTCCTCGTATCTCCGTTTCACCTCTTCCGTGTTATGTTGGCACATTTGCAACTTAAATTGACGGCGCTCCTCAATTTTCTGCCATGTATCATCACTGATCCCAGGTTTCCGATGGTAGGTGTTCATTAATATGTTACGTTAAATTTTAGAAACAAGAAGGCTTATATTTCAATCAACAGATTCAATCCATGTCATATGGAAGCTATTGATTCATCGGAAGTAAGACTTTTAGTCTGTTTGTACATCGCTAAGAATCAATGTTAACACCAATAATTCTCAAAATTTACATGCGCCATTACCGTCAACATCACATCAACAAAATTAAAAAAAAAAAGTTGGAGGAGAAATTAGCAGAAAGTCTCGATTTGGTCTTTCTTCAATGTGGTTCAATGATAAAACAGTTGAAAAAATTCGCACAAATCGAGATAAAATCAGTGACTGTTAAAACGACGTACTTTAACCATCAATAACCGATTGATTATTAATTTCGGCAACAAACTTCATTTGTTAGTCGGTCAACAGGTTTATTTATTTACTGTTGAATCATTTTACAACAAATATTTACAACAAATAAAATTAATTAATCACGAATTATGTATTCTTCAAAATTTATTGACACATTTGATTAATCGTCCATACGAAATTAATCAGCCATCAAAATTTGTAGAACATAGGTATTAAAATTTACATAAATTTGTACGAGATTAGCAATCAAGAATTTTGTTCGCTCGTTACAGACACGTGTTGACATTTCGTACCGTACAAATAATTTACAGTACGTAAAATTGATATAAATCGAATTCTAATATCAGGTTGGCAAAGATTAATGAACTTCAGACCACAAACACTTAGCACTTGTATATTATAAATCCACTATATCTACATTTATTATTCACACTCGATATGCAATACAAATGCATCGAAAGAAGAGCAAACAAAAACGATAAACTGCATAATAAGACATGCAACGAAGAAAGTGAACTTTGTAAGAATGTACATTTAAGTTCGTTGACTTAAGTCGATCTCGTATGAAAATTTAACTTTTTTTTTGTAATTTGCACAATTCTGGCATGGTAACGATTTTTAAAAAATTCTAAAAGCACTCAAACATATATTACCTTAAATCGTTTCATTTTAAATTGTAAATTTAATTTTTAAAATAAATTTTAATCGTAAAAAATAATTTAACACTGATAAACTTCTTAACACAACAAATCTTCACATCGAACTGCCTCGAAAATGAATTTCTTTTCTATCCTCCGCATTGTTTTGATTCCACCACTTATGCCATTATTCTTATGTGTTGTTCTTTTTTTTTTTTATTTTCTTGAATTTCTGGTTTCGTTTTAATTTTTTTTTTAAAGATTTTCGTTCGACTGATTTAAATTTTTTTTAAATTAAAATAAAATTAAAAAGAATTTATTACGTTCAATGTATGATTATATCGACATATTTGAATAAAAAAAATTAAGATTTATTGTAAGCTATTCGAAGTATGTGCGAATTACAATCAATTACGGTTAATTACACTTTGCGCATGCGTCACTGACCTAAAGGTAAGAAGATCGCGATCTGAATCGTGAATTTAAATACACAAAAAAAAATTAATTTTACCTTAAGTGGTGAAGTGGAAAAGGTCTTAACTATTTAAGTTGCATAATTTATTTGCTTATGTGAATTGAGTCATCAACATTACGAAATGTTTTTGAGTTTCTTCCCAATTTTCCCAAATTTAATTTGCATTTTAGAATGTTTGGATATTTAAAAGAACAAACCCGGATTTAAAATAATAAGTCAATACGTGCGATTAATAATTAACATCCTGATTCATCAAATTATCTTAAATTTGATTGTTGATACTTCGTAAATAATTGAGATGAGGCATTAAATTGCGGGTCCATTACATTATATATAGATAGGCTAATTGTATTACTATCCCATTAACACTATTACAAATAAGATTTTTCATTCGGATGTAAAATATCAACATACTCACTCTACGGCCCTATTACAGTTTAATTTTGACAGGTATTGTCCCTTTGCTATTTTGTAAAATGACCTCTAACGGCTGTAATTCCGTTTTAAGTTGATCTGGGGTAGGTTCCATGGCTTGATACAATAGTTTTGACGACTCTAGATAGCCGAGTTAACGTTTTAAAAATTCTGAAATTTTCCAGAAAAATTCAAATTTAGACAGTCTTTGCCATTTTGGAGAATTTAAGTCAAACTTTTTTGATTTTCTTCTGATCTTAAACGGCTGTAATTCCGTTTTTAGAAGATCTGGGGTAGGTTCCATGGCTTGATACAATAGTTTTGATGACTCTAGAAAGCCAAGTTTACGTCAAAAAAATTTTGAAATTTTCCAGAAAAATTCAAATTTAGACAGTCTATATCCTTTGCTATTTTGCAAAATTTGAGTCAAATTTTTTTGATTTACTTCTGATCTTAAACGGCTGTAATTTCGTTTTAAATTGATCTGGGGTAGGTTCCATGGCTTGATGACTCTAGAAAGCCAAGCTTACGTCAAAAAAATTCTGAAATTTTCCAGAAAAATTCAAATTTAGACAGCCTTTGCTATTTTGTAAAATTTGAGTCAAATTTTTATGATTTTCTTCTGATCTTAAACGGCTGTAATTCCGTTTTTAGAAGATCTGGGGTAGGTTCCATTGCTTGATACAATAGTTTTGATGACTCTAGATAGCCGAGTTTACGTCAAAAAAATTCTGAAATTTTCCAGAAAAAATTCCAAATTTAGACATAGACTGTCTACCCTTTGCTATTTTGCAATATTTGAGTCGAAATTCTTTAATTTTCTTCTGATCTTAAACGGCTATAATTCCGTTTTAAATTGATCTGGGGTAGATTCCGTGGCTTAATACAATAGTTTTGACTCTAGATATCTGAGTTTACGTCAAAAAAATTCTGAAAATTTCCAGAAATAATCCAAATTTCGACAGTCTATAGCCTTTGCTATTTTCTAAAATTTGGGTCAAATTTTATTGATTTTCTTCTGATCTTAAACGGCTGTAATTCCATTTTTAATTGATCTGGGTTTAGGTCCGAAGGCTTGATACAATAGTTTTCTAGATAGCTGAGTTTACGTTAAAAAAAATTCTAAAAATTTTCAGAAAAAAACTCAAATTTAGACAATCTTAGGAATTCCAGCAACATATTCACATAAACGATTTTTTAAGAGTCCTGTACCCTGGTAGACCTACAATTGGCTTGATTTTTCTATTCCCTTTAGAAATTAATTACTAAGCAATATTTTTATATGATTTTTGTAATCAAAATGTGGACCAAATATAACTTATATTTTAATAAATTTAATAATGGCGTAGTCTATTTATTATGGTAATAGAATGTGAGAATTGATGTCTAACAAAATAACAGAATACGTAAGTATGGATCCTTAGACAGGTAAGCGGCAATACTTTTGATTCGACAATTTTAATGTGTCGGTGCGAAGTTATACACTGAAGAACCATCTCATTCGTACAAGATCTTAGGTACTCAAAAAACATACACTAATACTGCTGAAAACTACAGAGTGCACTTAAATTTTTTTTGTAATACAAAATTACGTTTAATACACAAATAATTAAGTGTTGTATTTGGTAGAGTGGGTTAAGCCGTGCGCTTTGTGGTTATGGTCCGTAATGAACGTGGTTCAAATTGTAGTCAAATCCATGTGAAAATTTTATATAAAAAATAATAAATTGAAGTTTTTTCAAAATGTCTGCAAAGTAAAATGAGTTTAAAAAATTATGTACAAGAAAAAAATTAGGTTAAAAAAAAAACACTGAAATTTTTTTCCTCTTTGAATATCTCCTCTCTTCCTGTGCCTGTTACAAAGCTAGCAAAAAAAAGTTAACATTTATTTTGCATATACAGCACCATATGAAATATAAAAAGTACGATAATTATAATAAGCTTAATGGCTGATTGGGTAGAGTGATGGACGATGGGGCGTAAGGATCCTAGGTTCAACGCTCGTCGTAGTTAAAATGTTTGTTTTGTTTTTTCAAAAACAGAAATTTACTAAAAATATGTTTATTTGCCGGATTTTCATACCTTCCGTAATATGTTCGAAAAATTAATTTGACCCCCCAAAATAAGCGCCGAACTTAGTAACATAAGATTCATCCAAAGCTCTACTCCATCGACTACCAGACATATTAAAATCGTTAGTTATGCTGCAAAAATGTAAAGCAACTAAAGGCCATCTTGTGAACTAAACGTACTACTGTGGTTTGATTTTTAACTAAATTTTATGTTGGTTTCTCGGCTAACTATAAATTGTAATAGTATGGTTTTTGTCCCGGATATACGATGGAGCAAACGAAAATCTTTTCGCCAATTTTTTTTTATAATTTGTAAAAAAGGGGCGTAAAGTTTCGTTGAATGGGCCATAAAATTCGTTCAACTTTGGTTCAATCAATATTTTTTTTGTTCAATTAATTTCTTTTTTTATATATGGAAATATTTTTATTTCATAAATTATGAAACCTACCTCAGATCAATTAGGAACGGAATTACAACCATAGAAATTCAGTAGAAAATCAAAAACAGAAGAATTTTAAAATATTTTAAATTTTTATTGTACAAATTATCAATAGGATCTTTCTGACTCTCGCAACGCTTTTCGTTCATAGTAACTAGATATGGCCGCTTCGTAAACATCACCCACAGTTCGTTTCTTCCAAATATCGATTTTTGGTTTCTTTTCTTCAAGTGGTTCTGCCACAATTGCCTCTTTCGGTTTAACTCCTACATCCTCGTCAACGCTTGACTTATCATCTTCATCTGGATTATCAACTTTAAGTTCAGCACTACTTGCTATAGGCTCTACTGTAATTTCCGTTTCTTTTACCACTTGTGGTTCGTCGTTTTGTTTTACTGTCTCAGGCTCTTTTTCTTTATTTGCGTCATCTTCTTCGTCGGACGATGAATCTATACTAAAATCGGAATCTGCATCCAAATTTGATTGTATATGAGCTTTTTTCGCATCTTCCGACGGACGTGTTTCCTCCTCTGCCTCCTCATTTTCATCTTGCGATGATTTACGTTTACGATAACTACGTTCTTTTGCCTTTTCCACCACTTTAATCGATGTGGGCTCTGGTTTTTCGCCGTCCGAATTATTATCGTGCTCATCGACTGCCCCCATACGTTGCTCGTACAAATGACGATAGAATCCACCTAAATCTTTTTGTTTTGTTACATCGCCGATCGTTTCGAGATACGCTTCACGTTTTTCTTCCTCCTCGGCTATCCGCATTTCTTCAAGTTTCGCCCGATACGCTGACGTCACAAACGATTCTTTATCTTTAAACATTTCACCTTCGGCCTCCCGTTCTTTTTGTACTTGCTGTTCGATTCGGCGTTCTTGTTCTTTTTTACGTTTTTCGGCTGTTTCCAATAGTTTGCCGATGTATTTTGGTTTTTTAATTTCACTCGACTTGGCATTTTTAATTTCGTTGCGTTGCTGTTCCATTTCATCGTATAATTCGTCATATTGAAATATGGTAGGATCCTCTTTTAACGCCTTCGCTTGAATTTTTCGTGCTTGTAGTTTTTGATTGATTCCAGGACCTTGGAGGATGGCTTTTGGTGTGGTTTCGTCGTCGGAATCGCTTTCACCGAAAATTGAGGGGCGAGCGAAATTTGCGGTAGGTATCGGTTTTATTGGCACTTTGCCAGCAGGAACTATTAGTCCAAAACTATAATATAACAATGGATTATGATTTACCAATTAAATTGAGATAATAAATTAAATAAATTGACTTACGCTCTCGGCTTTGACATTTTTGTGTGTTTGTTTACTAAAATTTTGACGTTTATAATTTTCTGAAATAATTTCGGAATTGATTAGTACGGTGTGCTCGTCGATGGATGTCACAGTTCTACTAGCGTAGACACAATATATATATTTTTTCTTGTTAATTAAAATTCGGAGTATTGTTTTTATATTTTTTTGTAGATGTAACAGTAATCGTTAAGTGGTTTTATCTTAGACACACTACATTCGTTTAGGTTGTTATGGTTTTATACAGATGGTGGGGTATGTGATTATGAAGAATTAAAGAATTATAGAATTATAAAATAAATTTGGATATAGAGATACACTAACCGAGTAAATGGCAAAGTTGTTTAAAGTTGCGGTGTTTAAGTTACGAATTTGATTGTATATTCAATACAGCACGTAATAGTGGCCCAATTGAGATGAATGATACCTTAATCAAAAGCTTTGGTCATCAGTATGAAGACAACTATAAAATATATAACCATTTCAAGAAATAATTTTTTTGCCAAAAAATTAGCAAAGGGGTTAGCCTTTGCAAATTTACGAGTTTGATTGTATATTCAATACAGCACGTAATAGTGGCCCGATTGAGATGAATGATACCTTAATCAAAAGCTCTGGTCAGCAGTATGAAGACTGCTATAAAATATATAACCATTTCAAGAAATAATTTGTATGCCAAAAAATAAGCAAAGGGGTTAGCCTTTGGAAATTTACGAATTTGATTGTATATTCAATACAGCACGTAATAGTGGCCCAATTGAGATGAATGATACCTTAATCAAAAGCTCTGGTCATCAGTATGAAGACAACTATAAAATATATAACCATTTCAAGAAATAATTTTTTTGCCAAAAAATTAGAAAAGGGGTTAGCCTTTGCAAATTTACGAATTTGATTGTATATTCAATACAGCACGTAATAGTGGCCCGATTGAGATGAATGATACCTTAATCAAAAGCTCTGGTCATCAGCATAAAGACTGCTATAATATATATAACCATTTCAAGAAATAATTTTTTTGCCAAAAAATTAGAAAAGGGGTTAGCCTTTGCAAATTTATGAATTTGATTGTATATTCAATACAGCACGTAATAGTGGCCCGAGTGAGATGAGCGATACCTTAATCAAAAGCTCTGGTCATCAGTATGAAGACTGCTATAAAATATATAACCATTTCAAGAAATAATTTGTATACCAACAAATTAGCAAAGGGGTTAGCCTTTGCAAATTTACGAGTTTGATTGTATATTCAATACAGCATTGAGATGAAATAGGTCATCAGTATGAAGGCTGCTATAAAATATATAACCATTTCAAGAAATAATTTGTATGCCAAAAAATTAGCAAAGGGGTTAGCCTATGCAAATTTATGAATTTGATTGTATATTCAATACAGCACGTAATAGTGGCCCGATTGAGATGAATGATACCTTAATCAAAAGCTCTGGTCATCAGCTTGAAGACTGCTATAAAATACATAACCATTTCAAGAAATAATTTTTATGCCAAAAAATTAGAAAAGGGGTTAGCCTTTGCAAATTTACGAGTTTGGTTTTATATTCAATACAGCACGTAATAGTGGCCCGATTGAGATGAATGATACCTCAATCAAAAGCTCTGGTCATCAGCATGAAGACTGCTATAAAATATATAACCATTTCAAGAAACAATTTGTTTGCCAAAAAATTAGAAAAGGGGTTAGCCTTTGCAAATTTATGAATTTGATTGTATATTCAATACAGCACGTAATAGTGGTCCGATTGAGATGAATGATATCTTAATCAAAAGCTCTGGTCATCAGTATGAAAACTGCTATAAAATATATAACCATTTCAAGAAATAATTTGTATGCCAAAAAATTAGCAAAGGGGTTAGACTTTGCTAATTTACGAATTTGATTGTATATTCAATACAGCACGTAATAGTGGCCCGATTGAGATGAGCGATACCATAATCAAAAGCTCTGGTCATCAGCTTGAAGACTGCTATAAAATATATAACCATTTCAAGAAATAATTTTTATGCCAAAAAATTAGCAGAGGGGTTAGACTTTGCAAATTTACGAATTTGATTGTATATTCAATACAGCACGTAATAGTGGTCCGATTGAGATGAATGATATCTTAATCAAAAGCTCTGGTCATCAGTATGAAAACTGCTATAAAATATATAACCATTTCAAGAAATAATTTGTATGCCAAAAAATTAGCAAAGGGGTTAGACTTTGCAAATTTACGAATTTGATTGTATATTCAATACAGCACGTAATAGTGGCCCGATTGAGATGAATGATACCTTAATCAAAAGCTCTGGTCATCAGTATGAAGACTGCTATAAAATGTATAACCATTTCAAGAAATAATTTGTATGCCAAAAAATTAGCAAAGGGGTTAGCCTTTGCAAATTTACGAATTTGATTGTATATTCAATACAGCACGTAATAGTGGCCCGATTGAGATGAATGATACCTTAATCAAAAGCTCTGGTCATCAGTATGAAGACTGCTATAAAATACATAACCATTTCAAGAAATAATTTGTATACCAAAAAATTAGCAAAGGGGTTAGCCTTTGCAAATTTACGAGTTTGATTGTATATTCAATACAGCATTGAGATGAAATAGGTCATCAGTATGAAGGCTGCTATAAAATATATAACCATTTCAAGAAATAATTTGTATGCCAAAAAATTAGCAAAGGGGTTAGCCTATGCAAATTTATGAATTTGATTGTATATTCAATACAGCACGTAATAGTGGCCCGATTGAGATGAATGATACCTTAATCAAAAGCTCTGGTCATCAGCTTGAAGACTGCTATAAAATACATAACCATTTCAAGAAATAATTTTTATGCCAAAAAATTAGAAAAGGGGTTAGTCTTTGCAAATTTACGAGTTTGGTTGTATATTCAATACAGCACGTAATAGTGGCCCGATTGAGATGAATGATACCTCAATCAAAAGCTCTGGTCATCAGCATGAAGACTGCTTTAAAATATATACCCATTTCAAGAAATAATTTTTTTGCCAAAAAATTAGAAAAGGGGTTAGCCTTTGCAAATTTACGAATTTGATTGTATATTCAATACAGCACGTCATAGTGGTCCGATTGAGATGAATGATACCTTAATCAAAAGCTCTGGTCATCAGTATAAAGACTGCTATAAAATATATAACCATTTCAAGAAATAATTTGTATGCCAAAAAATTAGCAAAGGGGTTAGCCTTTGCAAATTTACGAATTTGATTGTATATTCAATACAGCACGTAATAGTGGCCCAATTGAGATGAATGATACCTTAATCAAAAGTTCTGGTCATCAGTATGAAGACTGCTATAAAATATATAACCATTTCAAGAAATAATTTTTTTGCCAAAAAATTAGCAAAGGGGTTAGCCTTTGCAAATTTACGAATTTGATTGTATATTCAATACAGCACGTAATAGTGGCCCGATTGAGATGAATGATACCTTAATCAAAAGCTCTGGTCATCAGTATAAAGACTGCTATAAAATATATAAACATTTCAAGAAATAATTTGTATGCCAAAAAATTAGAAAAGGGGTTAGCCTTTGCAAATTTACGAATTTGATTGAATATTCAATACAGCACGTAATAGTGGCCCGATTGAGATGAGTGATACCTTAATCAAAAGCTCTGGTCATCAGTATGAAGACTGCTATAAAATATATAAACATTTCAAGAATTAATTTGTATGCCAAAAAATTAGAAAAGGGGTTAGCCTTTGCAAATTTACGAATTTGATTGTATATTCAATACAGCACGTAATAGTGGCCCGATTGAGATGAGTGATACCTTAATCAAAAGCTCTTGTCATCAGTATGAAGACTGCTATAAAATATATAAACATTTCCAGAAATAATTTGTATGCCAAAAAATTAGAAAAGGGGTTAGCCTTTGCAAATTTACGAATTTGATTGTATATTCAATACAGCACGTAATAGTGGCCCGATTGAGATGAGTGATACCTTAATCAAAAGCTCTGGTCATCAGTATGAAGACTGCTATAAAATATATAAACATTTCAAGAAATAATTTGTATACCAAAAAATTAGAAAAGGGGTTAGCCTTTGCAAATTTACGAATTTGATTGTATATTCAATACAGCACGTAATAGTGGCCCGGTTGAGATGGATGATACCTTAATGAAAAGAATGAAGACTGAATGAAGACAGTGGCTGTTTGGAAGAAATCTATAGCACTAATCTATAACTTTAGGGCTGTGTAAAGAAAATTACAGTTAAGATCATAGACATTTAAAAACTATGTACTAGGTAACATTGTGGATGCCATGTACTGCAACTGAATTTTTCATATCCTTTGAGATTCCGTGTGTTTACCAGATATGGCAGATTTAGTAGAAAAAGTACATACAAGTATTAAACTGTAACTTTCAAAATATTTATCGGAGAGCAACCATCTTAGTCTTATTGAAGTCGTCATCTGGTATCTGATCCGTTTAAAAGCTGTATGATTTAAAGTAAAAAAAAATATTTTTTATAAAATTCAGTTTTAAAAAAAAACTTATATTATTTTTTTACTTAATTTTAACTTGCCTTGTATATTTTCTTCAATCCCTCAGCGCATTATTTGTAGCCACGTGCCAACATTTTTTACGTATACTGTTTATTCTGAATCTAGCTAATTAAGAGATGTTGTTGTGCAAATATTTTAAAATTTTTGATCAGTAAAACAGTTGGCGATGATTATCAACTCCTTTGTTTTTAATGCTGAAAAAACAAAAACAAATTTTCTTTTAATTACTTTTGAGAAATTGTATTGTGTCAGTGTTGTGAATCGAAAATTCTAAATAATTTAAGAAAACTAATATAATGATGGCATAAATGGCACACTTCTCAGGTGAAAAGAAAATTGATATTATTTTGTTTACGGCTTATGCGACGTTATGCATCGCAAGCTCGCAATGAATAACAAAGCAGATTTCTAATGCGTCGCGTTCGTGACACTGGGGTTTTAACAAACATTCATAGAAGACTGCTAGATATTATTGAAATAACTAAAGGCATTTGAACAATGACATTACAACTACCAGTCAAATAAGAGTAAGTTGGTTGACCTCCGATAAATATTCTAGAGGTTACAGTTTAATATTTTATGTGTATGGTTTTTATGAACCTAATTTTTTAAATATCCTGTATCTCACAGAATTTCAAAAATTAACCCCCTCTCCCTCACAATGTTTTTCTCAGAATTTTTTTCCAAGCAATCACCCGTTAACGGATCAGCATCCCAAACCTGGACACCCTGTTTATATACAATTTCTTAATAAATTAATTTTATTTGTGTGTTAACGGTGGTCGGGACAGAATTACCAATTCTGTCTATATCTTCCACCATTCGTAATTTTGAATCATCCTTGCTTTTAAAATTCTATTGCATATGGCTGATAATGCTCTTTTTTTGATAGGGCTCAATATAATCCAAAAAATGTTTTCATTTCGGATTGTAGGTCATATTAACAAAAAAAAAAAAAAAAAAAAAAAAACAGGCTTTCCATACTTTCTAATGTTTGCTAAAGCATCCTGGTAATTTTTTTTATGCATTCTACGGATTCTGTTTTGAGGCCGAAGCTTTTCGAACTTTTTCATGAAGTTAATTTTTTACATCTAACTTTATGCCGTTACCAGCCAAATCGAAGACTCCTGTACATTGAGTTGCATCAGCCACTCTATACTTGTGTGGACATGGTTCGTCCCATAGTTTCTGATCTCAAACAGGGGTCATAGTTATGTTTATCGTCATCACCAATCGCAATCAAGTGATGTTTTTGCCCTTTTTACATCCCTACACCATTGGAATTTTTGGAAAAACCCGGCACCTCCCGACTCAAACAGTACAGCTTTAACCATATTGCACCAATTGCTCGGTATCCTGGTAATGCTTTTGCTTCTTGTATGTTATGCTTCTGCATCGTTGTCTTTACTGTAGGTACCTATTGTCATCAGTCATCGTTTTTTGATTCATCTCTTGTGGATATTTTTTCGTGCATTTTTCGTCTTTATGCAAAGTGCTTTTGGTTTGAAATCTCCACATGGCTCGGTTTATCATATTTTTACTTACGTCTTCAAAATGTACCATATGTTCTTGAGTTTTGGGATGCTCAGCTGATACTATCAATTTGAGTTGGAATAATTTTGTCCTTGATGCAAATCATGATGTTAAAATGTAGGAGATGTTGCCATTCTATGGAATACAACTAGCAACAAGTTCTGTTTGAAAACTCTGGCTGTAATATCATGCCAATTAGATGTTGATTGCCTATAGTTAAAAGTGCCTTCATATTTTCAATCCATTTTGGATTGTATGTAAATGTGATTAAAACATTTGGACCTTCAAATCTTTGAACAAATTTCATGGCATCGCGTATTTGTGCATGTGTCTTGGACTTGCGGTATAATATGTAGTCGTTAATATGATCACTTTTCCAATATCAGCAATCTATCCTTAATTTAGATTGCAGCACGCAAGTGAAAGCAATTTTTGGAGTCAAACAAATATAAAAGAGTCCTCCACGTTTATGAATATGCGATATACATTATGGTATCGCATATTCATAAACGTGGAATCGCCTCCTACGACAAGCAAAGAACAGTGTGGTGGGATTCTAATATATCATTCTTGTGTAAAAATGTTATACGAGACATGCGGTTACCGCCCAACCACAAGAGGCCCGATGCAAAATCTTAATTGGTAAAAATTTCATCATGATCGGTTTAGCGGTAGAGGCACCCATTCGAAACAAACATACAAATATACAAGAATTCATTTTTATATGCATTTGTATATATGATAGTCTAACTTACAATATTTTACCCTCTGCTACCCCATGTTCCTATATGTATATGGTTACAAAAACACATCGTTGAGGTTATTTTGTCCGTTTAAACAGTAATTGATCCTTTTTGATGATTTCCCCTCATTTCATGCGTTGGAATAATTTTGTGTATTATTACAAAGGGGGATTAAAATTTCAGACCTTTATGATTCGTATATCGTTGAAAGGAGTATTTTTTTGATATTGTTGACTGATCCTTTGGTGATATGTTTTGATAGGTGTTAAAAAATTTGTTTATGTTTATGTGTTGACGAAATTTGATCGGGCAGAAATAATTCAACTTGATACAGTATCCCTTTTTTGTTTTGATGTGTTTTCCATCGATGTGTCAAATGTAATAATCTGAGCGGAGTTTAATTTTTTGTGCAAAATTTAGGTGGATTTTTAATGGATTAAAATTTATGTGCTTAGAACTAAAGGAAAAGAAACTGTCATCAAAACAGATGGTATAGATGTTGTAAATCGTGGATGTCACCACATAATTGAAAATTTCAAAAAATGTTTTCGGGTATCGCACCTCAATTAAAATTTTGTGGGCTCGGATAAATTGAACTGTTCTATCTACCATAATAACCTTGGGATTCATCACAACAACGACATCAGTGTCAGTACATGCAACGCACGTACTAGTTAAAGTACTTAGTCTTTAAGACCTGGGGATCTCAAAAAACTATACAGTCAAGCGGAAAATTACTTACTCGACATGAAAGTTAGAGAGAATGGCATCCATAAGTCCTTGACACCACTAATAGTTACATTCTTTAGTATTCCGGCCATTCTGTTTCCTTTTACATAGCCGTTTGAATCAACATAATATAGGTAATTAGTGACTTCTACCCACTCACATTCCCAATATGAGAATTTGTACAATTCAAATTTGCACCAAAATATTTATTATATATTCTTTATATATATTCTTTGCGAGACGGAATACTTCATCAATAATATCCTGCGCCAAGAAACCAAGATCATCGCAGGAAGATTTCAACGCTCAAATTGGTAGAAGTGCACAACTTCGAATACATATCAGACCAAACAGCGTGCATTAAGTGAGTAATAATAAAGGATTTCACTCCGTTGAGGTAGAACGCACAAAGTAACGTGCAGATCAAATTATGAAACTCCGTCCATGAAAGTCCATTCAATATTCAGGAGCAGTGATAAATATGAGAGAGAGAGAGAAGTTCCTTTCGCTGATCAGATGCCAAGGCTGTAGGTTCAGTGATGATAATATCGATAATCTTAGTGTTGAATTTCTTCTTAGGTTCAGGAGAAAAAGGCTGTTTTGGCTTTCAAAGCAGTCGAATTAATAAGTGTAAGCTATACGTTTATGCATGAGACTGGCCTATTGGTAGACCTTTTGGCTAACCTCAGTGGGCGCAGAAGTACAAAAATAGATTATGTAAAGTTTTGAGATTAAAGATTTAAAGATTTTGAGCTCTTGAACTTTGAAGGGAACACTAACTATATCTTCTTAACCTTACTCGATTTATGGGGCAAAGCGTAGTTTGCCTGCGATAAATGGCTACTTTGTGCATAATCATGATGAAAAGAGATCGCTTCAAAAGCATACAAAGTATTGCCTTATACTAAAATTAGAAAGAACTACTCCTCTGGCAGAGAAAATTGATGGTGACTACGAAAAAGCATTTTTTCCAAATCGGTTAGTCACTAATCTAGTTTTTTGACTCCATTTGAAAGAAGCAGTTTTCGGCGACTATGGTATTTCAGGAGTAGAAAACGATTTATAAAGGTTCAAAACCACTAAAATAGAACATTTAGACGAAATAAGGGTATTAAAATTTGAATTGACTTTGAATGACGCAATCAGAATTCAAATCAAACCCATCATGATTAATCGCATAATATGTTTATGCAACGGTGGGTATATTCCAACACTAACCCATAGCACAAATGAAATTCTTGATCGCATATTCGTGAAATAAACCGAACAAAAATGTCATCAAAATTAGGGTGAATGACAAAAAATTTGGTGCGGGGAAATTTTTATAGGTTTATTCGAAGGGATGACATTTTAGAAACGACAACTTTTCGTAAGAAGTAATAATGAGGAAAATATTTATGGAATGCAATTGAAAAACTTAATTTTCTTCGTTTGCTTCTTATCGCCGAAAATGGTTTACTTATTATACATTTTTATGATATTTGGCGAATTTTTTTTTTAATTTATTATTTTTGATTATGAGATTATGTTGGATTTTAAGATATTTTGCCATCTTCTTTGCTATATTTAGATACGTCAGTGGTTTTTGTACCGATATATATATATATATATATATATATATATATATATATATATATATATATATATTATTTTGTTTTCAGCATATATATGCGTATATCATATTTGTGGCATGTGGTTTAATTTGATACGAAACTTTAAGATAACTTATTAATTGGGGTAGTTTTTCTTGGGTGAATTTTTATATTGGGATTGCAAGTGATTTAATTATTCGAAAGTTTGTTTTCTGTTATTTATGTCTCGGATTTATATAAGATGTGATTAGATAAGTTTTAATATAGTTTAGGGTAATTTATATATATATATATATATATATATATATATATATATATATATATATATATATATATATATATATATTTATACCTAGTTTTATTTTATTTAACATTATTAAAATTACAAATATAAATACATAATTTTAAAAACTAGTTAGTAAACTCCATATTTATGAAAAATGTAGTTGAGCTACGATTCAAATACAAAATTGTAGATACATATGAAATAATAAGACAATTAACTAAAAAATAAATAAAATTTTATAAATAACAATAAATTAATAAAAAATATTGAACAATTTCAACAAACAGACATATATATTTATATATTAAAGTGATAAAAAAAAACGTATAAATTTCAAATTACAAAACAATATGAGTCATTAAATTATTTAACAAAACTATACCTTATAAACAAACAATACTTTTTGCTTTTTGTCAATGTTTAAGCAACAAAATAAAATTTAAATATAATATTAAATAGTATTTTTAAACAAAACTTCAACATCGCGAAATGTGCATAACCACTCTTTTAATAATTTGCAAAACTTTATCAAATGTTTAGTTATAATAATGTTGGGTGGTAGTTGCCTGTACAACTTTGGAGCGGTAAACGAGAAAAACTTTTTAAAATGTTCCTTATTAGGAAAAGGAATTTTAACACTATGAGTTTTTCGAAGCAAGTAAGGCCCACTTTTTAAATTATTTAAATTATTTATCAAACGATTACCGCTAATAACATAAAAAGTTTTGAGAACTTTAAAAATATACAAATACCGAAGTGGTAGTATGCTTAAGTTGACAAAAAGCGGAAATGACGGTGTTCTTTTTGGCAAGAAAAGAATAATCTTTAAAATTGCTTTTTGAAGTAAGATTAGGGATTTTAAATTTGATAAGTAAATGCCACCCCAACATGTTATACCGTATTGTAAGTGCGAGTCAACTAAGGCATAATACAGACATTTCAAAAATTTTAGACTACAAATATTTCTCAAATAGAAAAAAATTCTTAAAGTTTGTCGTAGTTTCTTCTTTAAATTACTAATGTGATCTTTAAAGTTAAGTCTAATTGTAATCCAAGATATTTAAAAGAATCTACTCTATCAATTGGGACGCAGAGTGAATCACAATTATTATTGTTGCAGGATAATAAGTGATAAATGAATCTATACGAAGAACCACTTACCACAAAGCTCACATTAAAATTCATTATTTTCGATTTATCACTTAAGATCATATCATGCACGGAAAACCATTTTTTCAATAACAACATATCCTGTTCTAGGGCAGTATTTAAAGAGTACACATCAGAACTTGAATATAATAGTGCCATATCATCGGCAAACGCGACAATATTCAAGGCTAAAAATTGAATTGCAGTATATTAAAAAAAGCAAAGGCCCCAAAACTGATCCTTGTGGAACTCCAACATTGACAATTTTCACATCGCTAAAAGAATTATTAATACATACGCTTTGTTTTCTATTATACAGATATGATTTAATCAAATTCAGAGCAACGCCTCTAACACCAATATTAAATAGTTTAGATAATAGAATATTGTGATTAACAGTATCGAAAGCTTTCGAGATATCAATGAAAAAGGCTGAAGTTTTTAAATTGTCATTAAAATATTAATGTACAGGAGTTAAAAATGCGATAAGGGCTTTTTCCGTTGATGAATTTTTTATAAACCAATACTGTCGATCATCATGAAATTTAATTTTATCTAGATAACCACAAAGCCTGATTTTAATTAATTTTTCAAATATTTTTGAAAATGAGCTTAACAACGTTATTGGTCGATAGTTATTTGTATTTAGACGAGAACCCTTTTTAAAAAGTGGTTTAACAACACCCAATTTTAGTTGATCTGGAAAAATACCTTTCGATAAGCAATTATTAAAAATAAAAACCAACACGTGAACAATACTGAATATAATATTTTTAATGGGAATATGTGAGACTTCATCATTACCGTATGCACTACTAGTTTTTAATTCACTTACGACAGTTATTATTTCGTTATTACTGTACAGGAGAAAAGAAACAATTCTGAATGTTTTAGTCGGATAAAATCATCTTAGATCTTACATCAACGTCTATGAAGGTTTTTTTTTGATTAGCTTGTATAATAGTGTAAGGAATATTAATAAAATAATCATTAAAAATATTTGCAATTGCTGTCGGATCTGTCACAATATTGTCATCACTAGTTTCAATTGAGTAAATACTGTTAGAGTGAGATGAATTACTTAGAATATTATTTACCACTTTCCACTTAGATTTTAAGTTCACGGCTGCGATAAACCTTTTTTATAATATCGTTCTTTGGTCCTAGGAATCAATCTTTTTAGTTTGGCATTAATTTTCAAAAATTTATTATTCAATGATAAATTGTTTTTATTTTTTGCTACTTTCTTAGCTAAATCATATTTATATTTAATTAAATTATGAATCAGTCATCCAAGGCTTAATTCTGAAATTTCGCCGTTAATTTTCTTAACTTTTCGTTAATTTCGACTTAATTTTATTTAAATAAAAAACCAATTTATTAATAAAAATTGAATAAGCCAAAGGATCATCCGTAGAGAATACTGCACTCCAATCGCAAGCATTTAAACATTCAGATAAATCATTATAATTTATCTTAGTTTGAACTCGCGGTTTGTAGTGGGGAATGTCTTTCAAAGTCTTAAATATTTTCAAGGCTAACAAGACAGAATTATGATCAGTTACATGCAGATCTAGGTTATTGACCTCAAGCGAGAAACGAAAATCGTATGATTTCGAAAACACATGATCAATACAAGTATTTGAAAAAGTTCTAGTAACAGTATTCAATAAAGACTTCAGACCAAACGAAGCACACAACAACAAATATTAAAAGCGAATCAATAAATCAATATTTATATCTCCAAGGAAAATTCTATGCTTTGATTTGTCTTCCTGAAGAAAATCGTTTAATTCTTTTAAAAATATATCTGTAGAAATAAAATTGAGTCTGTAAACTAAAATAAACGAAAAACTACCACTTCCAAGATTCATTGTTAATTTCATAATATCAGCTGATAAAAATTTAAGTAATGTTACTTGACAATTAAAGGACGATTTAACGAAAACCCCAACACCTCCAGCCCTATAACGATCATTACAATTCGCAAACAAGGTATAGCTATCTAAATTATAATATATATATATATATATATATATATATATATATATATATATATATATATATATATATATATATATATATATATATATCGACATTTCGACATCCTATGTCACGTCAGCAAAGTTTGGGTATTTTACATAGCTTTAGTAATTGTTATCAGTTTCAAAATTTGCACCTGAATGTCGTCAAAACTTTACTCTTAAGAAATTTGATTTTTAAACTGAGTTTTCTGGCATTTTGGTCAAGCGGTATGAAACTATTAATGATGCCATTCGGTTTTCGACCGAGCAGAACTGTGTCATCTAAATAGGCAAGAATTAGACTAGATTGATTTATTAAAAACGCATTTATGTTTCTTAATACGGCTTTTCTTTATCACATACTCAATAGCAACATTTCTCCAAAACCACTTTGATCTTAGAGACTTGATCAGTGGTTGAATAGTTGAGTTTAATCCACGCACTGACAGCCTCTAACTATTGCTTCAGTGGATGGTATGATTATGGCGAGTATAACGTTAACAAATAATTTGTGATCAATAATTAAGATAGCTTTATCACGGTAGTTCCCAAAGTTTGGTTGGCCTCCTTTTTAGTGTAGCGAACGTATACGTGTGTGTTTTTCAATTTGTAGGTAGCTTTCAAGATCAAGTTTTGCTCCACCGTTTTTAAAAAGCTGCTTTGTCATTTTTAAACTTATCATTAGCTTTACTTCTTCTTCTGTGTGGTTTTTGATTGATTTTGATTGATTTTGAATGTACTGCCAAGCATTAAGCAGGATATCCCGGAAAGCGCCGGGCCCACAGTACACCCGTTTTTACATTTACTTGGAAGGATATGGAAGGATACGGTAGTTCCCAAAGTTAGGTTGGCCTCCTTTTTAGTATAGCGAACGTATACGTGTGTGTTTTCCAATCTTAAGGTAGCTTTCAAGATCAAGTTTTGCTCCTCCGTTTTTAAAAAGCTGCTTTGTCATTTTTAAACTTATCATTAGCTTTACTTCTTCTTCTGTGTGGTTTGAAATGAAATTCATCACAACTTATGCTGAGGTATTAAAATTAGGAATGCATTGCTCAGAGAACATCCATTTTTTTTATCTCAGTAAAGGTGGTTAGTGAACAACTATACATTTATTAATAAGACAACAGTAAATATTTCCACAGAGCTGTTCTGTAGAATTTTGCCAAAATCATTTATCCTGACTAAAATATCATAACAAAGCCAGTTTTTATCATACGAAAACTATAAAACTATAAAAGTCACTGTTTCATGCCGAATCAGACACAGGATTACAAACTAATAACATTATAACATTACTTACAAACTAATTTTATAGGATGTCCCATCGTCCAGGATATGTGGAAAAGAAAACATATAAGCGCTGGATATAGTACCAAAGAAAACAATTGTTTCCAGATAGCTTGTTGCGTTAGTTCCAGCCACTAAATTATAGCTATGATATGGCATGTAAAAGGATCCTGGATTTTTTTTAAGGAAGTGAGCATTAACTCATTTGTTTTTCTCTTTCATGTTTGAGCTATTGTCTTCTACACAATAAGTACATCACTAGTACCAACATCACAAGTATGTACAACTAACACATTATTTCTTGGATTATCTTTTAATTGCTCCATTGTCCATTGATCGGTTGCATTGACTTTCATTTTTTCAATCAATACTAAAATACTAATTTTATTTTACTCACTTCTTGCCCATTTGGCTAATTCATTATAAAATGACTTGGCGGTTTATATTTAAATCATCTCCACAGAGAAAGAAATTTTCTGCCTATTTCAAATCTGAGGTCAGATTTTATTAGTAGTTCTTCTTTTACTTAACTAAAATTTTAGCTCATGTTAGAATAGGAGGTAAAAACCACATAGATAATGATTTGGAGATAAATGTCACTGACATTCCATCAAGGCTTACCCATGTTAAGTTGTGTGGATCAGCAATAAAGTGGTATGAAATACTGCTTGCTCAAAACTTTTGACGCAAAGATCACTGAAGGAGAGTAGTGCTTCTTCAAGGACCCGCAGGCGCCTAAAATATTTCAGTCTGAGGACGCTACTCTACTAGAGAAAAGCAGTAAGGGATACAAAAAAGGGAACTGTGCCCCGGTGGAAAATCCGAGGTCTAAGGTTCGGCCTGGAATTTCTTTCAGGCAAGCCGCAGAGTCCGAGTTTATTGAAATCCTGCCATTGGAATTTTCAGAGAGAATCTTGACGGTTGATTAGTTAAATGCTGTCTAGGGACAGATTCTAGAGATGATGCTTAAGCAAGAAGAGAAAGTATTGAAGCTGAAGTTTCATGGGATTCAATACCGATTTGATAATGGTGACATGTGCTAATAAGGCCACCGCTCTATGGCTTAATGAGATAGTTGGAGAAATTAAGCTTTCGGAAGGCGCACAATTATAGGTGGTTGAAGCGATGAATTTGCTTAGGGTCCAAATTGTGCTAAGAATCTTCCCAAACAGTGCTGAATTCTCTTTGGAACGGCTTTTAAGTTTTATTAAAATGCAGAACCATGACATGCAGACAAATAGGTGGAAAATAATCCAAAATAAAATAAAAGGCTTTTGGAACCAGCCCGGTTGACCACTTACTAGTGGACAAACTTAAAAAAGTTGGTTATAAGGTCAGTTTCAGGTTTGGGGATGTCCAGATTCATGCAAAAGGAAACAGGCACAGTGAGGCCAGCTGTAAAGAATGGGGTGCCAACGGGTAGGCCAGTGGTAGAAGAGGTCGCGTCTGCAGAAAAAGTGCTGGAAACGCTTTCGGGTCTCTTGAAGAGACAAGCACGGAGGCAAGGGATGAAAAAGAAAGCCTCAAAGGAGCTCTCACAAAAGATAACAGGAAGTGTTGATAAGGGTCAGGTAATGGAAGACAGAGGTCACAAACCTAGCTTAATTCAACTCGGTACTAGCAAAGGATGAGGAAGGGAAGTAACCGCTACCCACACTAAAAAAATGAAAATAATACAGATAAACCTGCATCATGCTATGGCAGCATCTGATGTCCTAAGCCGCAGGTTTGTCGGTCAAAACATAGATCTGGTCCTGATTCTGGATCCATTGACCTAGGCCATTTGGTAATCACGTTGTGGGATTACCAAACCAAACGAGTAAGTTATAATTTATGATATAGGAAGTCAGAGTGCAAGAGCAGCTATTCTGGCTAGCTCACAAACAAATCTTATTTATTGCCCATTTCAGAGTTCATCTCCAGGGACTTGGAAGTAGTAATTGTGCAGGTGCTGGGAGAAAGAAGAAAACAAAGACTGTAGTCGCCTCGGGCCTACTTTCCTGGATACTCAGAAGCAACACCACCATCGGAAGTAAGATGACAGACCATTTTCCACACAGTGGGCTATAACTGTGTGGAAAATGGTTTAAATTATCAAATTGGATGTGACGCGAACGAATGCCATACGGTGTGGGGCAGCAGCGACATCAATAATCAGAGATGAGTTCCTTTTTGAATATTTGGTTACAAATATCAACAGGACATGGAGTCTTTCAAGCAAAATATTTACGCTTGTAAGGTTGAATGCTAATTTAAACCCTCAAAATAGCTCATTTAAACCCATAAAAGCCGCTAGAATGGATGGCAGATGGATATTGAAGAGACTCTTACTACCCTGATCATTCGGGCCAGCCATGCTTTTAACTACATTCCAAAACTCTGGAGAAAAGTAAATGTGGTTTTTATATCAAAAATAGGGGGTCGTCTAGATAGCCAGTTCAAAGCATATCATCCAAATAGCCTCACGTCGTTTCAATTAAAGACGATGGAGAAAACATTGAATTACCATATAAGAAATGAGGCTCTAAAAAGGAACCCACTTCATTGTAATCAGTTTGATTATAAGGCTGGCAAATCTACGGTGACAGCTCTTAGCAGTCTAATCACTAAAATTTAAAGCACTTTTGGCATTAAAGATTTTGATGTTAATTATGAACTTGATGTCCAGGGTTACGCGGATGACTTGACTGTACTAGTTAGAGGGAAATATATGATATTGTCCAAATATCATTTTCAAACTTATGCAGAATGTACTTGGGCTAATATAGCAATGGTGTATACAGGTAGCAGTTATTGCCAATCCGAATAAAACGATTACTGTGCCTTTTACCAAGAGCACAAAGCTTGCGTCTACAGCTCTCTCGTTAAATGTTACTGTTAATTTTTCCAGTAAGGTTAAATATCTAGGAGTCATTCTGGTTTAAAAACTAAAATGAAAGCAACATATAGCAGAGTAAATCCACTAAGGCACTGGGTCTATCAAAGGCTCTATGGACGAACCTGGAGCTTACACCAAAAATGATCTATTGGTCATTTCTAACAATCATTAGACCCATGACCATATACACTTCAATAGTGTGGCAAGAAAGCAACGCAAATATTACTATGTAAGGTTCAACGTTTGGCTTGCCTCAGTATTATGGGAGCAATGAGAATATGTCTGATAGCTGCAATGGAGATGCTCCTAGTACTGGCTCTATTGCATCTGTCAAAAAGGAAGCTGCAATTGTGGCCTTAAGGATGCAGGCAGGAGAAAATTTTCAATCAGGCAATATGGTTGGTCAATGAAAATCCTTCGGGAGTTTTAGGCAAACCATTCCGTTGGAATTCCTTCCGACAGTATACCAGCCAAACTGGATTTCAATAAGCCCTTCTTTCTGCTCGGTTCTGTTTCTCCATCTATTGGGACAGAGCCCTTCTGCGGTGTCACTAAGGCACACCTTAAGACAGCAACGAAAAGCTGGGAGGACATTGAAAGGTCCTCTTTTGACATTGATCACAAAAAAATATAGTCTGAAAGATTTTGTATAAAGATCTCAGTAAATGGTCAACTTTGGCCAGTAATGCTGTTGATTTTTTCAATTATTTTTATAATGCCAAATAGTTTCGCAACATTCGAAAACTTTAAAATGCACCACCTGAGTTTGTTTATAATAACACCAATTTGAGCTTCATTCTATTAACAAATCGGACACATAACATTCACAACTAATTACACGAAACGTATAATCACTATTTTGTAATGAACGTTCGTTCACGTTCCACATACAGAAATAATTTGTAAAAATATGGAAATGGAACTTTCTAAACATCAGTAATATGTATGCAGTTTGTGCTGCTGACACATCAACACTAAAATAAATTAAATTGTATTAAATTAACCACAGTATAACCACTTAACTTAACTTAACTGAAAACTAAACATTTTGTTGTTGTGGTCGTATGAATTGCATTTTTATAAAGAACCACTAACCTACTTTTCATAATGTACATTGTGCAAACATATCTGTATCGAAAAATATCTGGACAGGTGAATTGTGTCATAATAGTGGTATGTCTGTATAAATAGAATGTATGGAAAGTTTTTAAAACCGCAACAGAATTTTAGCTGTTGCATATATTTATAAAATATAAAATATAGAGGGTGACAGATTAAAAACAATCGTTGGCGGAAAATAATTATAGTAGGATAAAGCTTAATCTTCCATAAATTTAGACTTATATAGACGTCCGCTCATGAAACCTAAATTGTTGACAAGTTGCCATAATTAAATTTATGGCTCTTTATTAAAATAAGGAAGAAGCTATACTTGAGCTATTTTGATGAGTCTAAAGAATAAGCGGTGTGTTAAGCTTTTAAAATTTTGCAGGATTTTTATAGTACGTTCTTTATATTTTTCATGGAAATTCCACACGCAAATTTTCTGCGACAAAATATTTTTGAGCTATTATAGTTATAAAGTCAACAAAAAAAATTTAATTTCCAAGCACATTTCAAAAATGACTTCCGTCCATTACATTCGTAACCCAATTGAAATAGTTGAATGAAATTGTCAATGTTTATTGTGTGTCACGGTTTAACATTCTCCAATATACTAGCCAATTTATCTGAGATTGTGTCTCCTCATGTAATATTAGAAAAAAGTGCGTATCATAGCCATGCTGTCGTTTCAAAGTAAGTGTCGTTTTTTCATACCGTATCAAGAAACCCAGGATCTCTCATCTATATTTTAAAATTTAACGCAATATAAGTTTACATTCTGCAAAAAACCTCGACACTCCATATTCAGATGGCTCTCTTAACTAATGATCGCTTCAAACAAGTTGAAACTTTGAAACTTTGTGCTAATTGTCTCAGATCAAATCATACTGTAAACACCAATAGCAGTAGCAAATACTTTAGTTGTTGAAAGTGCAATGGAAAGCACCATACTCTCATTCATCTTGATTTTTCAACAAATATTTCAGTAAACCAACATCCATCTACAAACGTCGACAAACCTCAGTCTACAGTTACATCCAGCCACGTATTTGCAAATCCCGAAAGTCTTCTATTGAATAATTCTGGATCACAGCCGCGATCGTATGTCATATTATTTACAGCGTTAGTCGAGCTTCTCAATTTAAATGGATCACCAGTGGTATGTAGAGCACTGCTAGATTTTGAATCCCAGATTAATGATGACAGAATTACTCACTATTCAACTTGGAATAAAGCAAATTAATCAATTGTTGGAGTAGGACATTCAAAAACATCACGTCGAACATCATCCACAGTCAGTCTTCAGTCTCGAATTAAAAATTATTCTAAAACTTTTGATGTATTTATTTTATCAACAACTACTGGGTACCAACCTGTTTCCATAATTGAGACCGAACCTTGGTCTAATCCAATGAACATATGCTCGCCGATCCACAATTCCATCAGTCAAATAAAATAGATCTACTGATAGGGGCTGAGATTTTCTTAAGTCTACTCGGACAAATAAGATTAACTGATGAACTCCCCACTATTCAAAATATGCTTTAAGGGTGGATAATATCGAACAAAATCAATTTTTCCAATCAAAATTAATTCTGTAATTTGTCTATCAACGATGATCAGGTTAATGATCAAATTAGTGATGACATCATCGAAAGAATTTGGAAGCTTGAGAATCCATCAGCTACTCAAAAGTTTATTCCAATTGAGGACAAATGTGAAGTTCACTTCAAGCAAAATACAAAACGAGATGAGCAATGAAGTTTCATTGTCAAGGTTCGTCTGCGAAGACGAATACAGTTAAGTATCTCAATGATATTCCCATGGTGAGGCCAATGGTTCAAAACGATCTTTTCAGCATCCTTATACGATTTAGTGCACATTAATGTGTCGTTAGTGCAAATGTGTCAAAAATATATCGACAAATTTGGATCAATGAGCCAGATTCGCATCTACAATATATATTTTGGCCTGATGATATTCTGATAACTGTAACTTACGGAACTGCGTCGCCTCCTTATCTTGCGATGCGCTTTCTACAACAATTATCACTAGATACCAAAAATACATATCCATCTGCAAGTGAAGCCATTTATAATGATTAGTACGTAGATGATCTTGTAACGGGATAAAATTCTTCGACAGAACTTCAAAAATTAAAACTCATATAATTTCCATGCTAGGTACAGCTAAAATGACGCTACGAATATGGTGTTCCAATTCAACAGAAATTTTAATGATATATCACCAGAAGATCGTGAATATTTGCGCCAGATCGATGAATCTGAGTACGTCAAAACATTAGGTATGTAGTGGCAACCTCAAGTCAATGAATTTCATTTTCATGTCACACAAAAATGTTCTTAAAAAGGACACAAATCACAAAGAAGACTGTTTCAGTGTCATTGCGCAAAGTTTTGATCCTTTCGGTCTAACGGCTCCAGTTACCATTCTTGGTAAACTTTTTCTACAATAACTGTGGCAGCTCAAACGTGCTTGGGTTGAATCTCTGCCACAAATTCTACATACTAAATAGCAATGCTTCAGAGGCCAACTTTTTCAGCTTAACCAGTTCAAAATCAACCGTCATCTCTTCAAAAGTTCATCATCAGTCAACGTGCAACTACATGGGTTCGCTGATGCGAGTGAACTAGCATACGGTGTGGTAGCATACGGTGTGGTAATAATCTTCATTTATAGAAGATGTGTTGACTAAAACGGTGAATGGGTCGTCTTTGTTCAAATTTGAGAGTATGTCACTTACAAAAATCTACTCTTCCACGCTTAAAGCCCTGCGCTGCTTATCTTCTTGCAGACCTAGCACATCGAATACTTGCAATAATCAATTTCAAGGCAAGTCACGTTTTTTACTGGACTGATTCTATTATCGTCCTCCATTACCTCAAATCTGAATCATCTGCTTGGAATACATTTGTTGCCAATAGAGTATCCAGTATCCAACAATTTACAAACGTTAACGATTGGCATCATGTAAAATTTGAGCAAAATCGTACAGATATTGTTTCACGTAGAATCATTCCAAAGGTGTTGCTTAACGGTTCAACGTGGTTCAATGGACCTTTTTTTTACCTACAGATGATCAAAATCGGACACTAAAACAATCTTCACTCGAATCTCTCTTCCTTAACTTCGAAATAACAAGTTAGTATTAGATGCCCTGTATGAAGAATCGAAGATGAATTATGGAAATGATTTAGTGGATAAAGTAAAAAAACCTCAAGGCTTGGATCAACAGATTTATGTCTATCCATCGTATACGCTGCCGACTACGAGGCCAGTTAGAAGAAAGAACAAATAGTGCTCTATCAACTAAAGAAATAGAGAATGGTCTACAGAAGATCGTTAAAATTGTGCAGCCAGAGCATTCCATGATGAAATAATCAAAAGGCTTTCGGACAAAAAATCGTCTAACTTCCTTATTCCCTTTCCTAGACAAAAGTCTTCATTGCCATTCCTGTCCAAACAATACTTTTTCCATTCAAACATCCTTTCAAAATAACTTTAACGATTATTATTCTAGATTGAAGCATGCTACCTCAAGCTATGTCAGTGTTTGAAAGTGGCACCTCGTTTGATAACTCAACTCACGAGTAACTGCCAACTCACAAAATCAACTAAGCACCAATATTTAGTGTAATTTGCGTATTATACTATAGCCCTTTTTTACATTCACTATAAGGACCGAGGAAAGACTGCTACCATGGCACATCTAGCAATATTTATATGCTTTTCAGTGAAGGCTGTCCACTTAGAAGTTTTGTCAGACATGACAACGGATGCCTTTATATAGGTGCCCTAAAGAGGTTGATTGCTTCCCGAGTGATGTGTCATATGTATTCCGATAACGGGACAAATTTTGTAAGCACTAATTCCGAACTTCAATAATTGCGCAACCTTTTTCTTTGTCAGAACAACATCAACAAGACAAAACCACGAAGTTTTGTCAATATAACAATATCACATGGCATTTCCAACCTCCATCATCCCCACACTTCGGCGGCCATCGAATCAAACACGACAAACATTCTATATCGAAGTTATTTTCCCTTATACGATGATAATTTGAAAGATGGGATCTTTCAAGGCGGGGAGGATGTTTAATCTTCAATACAAAATTTTCATTCAACACAAAAATATGTCTACACAAAATATGTCTACGAATGATAGGTTACATACCTATTGGCATATGCTACAAAGTGCTACAAAAAATATCATCTGTAAAACAACGCAAAGCCTTGAAACATATGAAATATGTCACTGTTTGGCAAAAGAATTGAATTGAGAGCAATCAATATCCACTGATATTCTTTCATATTATTTCCTGTTAGGCTGGTCGACAGCTAAGTAATCCAAACGATCAAACTATATTTAGTAATTAAACAATTGTAAATTAGCTACGTCATTATTTGTGTCTGAATCCTACTGCACGAAACCTACTACCAATAATATTTAACTCTCCCTTCCACTCCCCCAAAACGAACAAAAATATAGTTTTAATTTGTAATCAACAAGAACATTTTGTATTTTTACGTCTGTGAACAAAAGGCATTAAAAGGGTCAACATTTTACATAAATGTGCTAAAGTGTTAACATCGTAAAATAATCAACATAACAAATTAATTGTATGGTTAAAAAAAATGTCCAACTCATACATTTATAAGTGTTAGTCATTCATTATAGGTTTTAAACATTTTTCGCCCCATATTTTATTTCTTAAGGATTAACATTTCTGGTGACGGTCACAAGAATTATGTCAAAATGACGAGAGTTGTAAAATGTGCTTGGAAAGAATAAAATTTTAACTGAATGAAGAAGTACCCAAACTTAATGAAGATAGTTTTCAACGCCATCGATGCGAATATTATTTGCTTATACATATAGGCTTTTCTCCAAAAACTACACTAATTTCTACACTAATTTTGGGCGACCAATCCGAAAAATTGAGTATTTTTTCATAATTTAAAGAAAGATTTGTTCCAAATTTTCCTTATTTATCGAAGTCCTATCGATTTTCTTTAAATGCCTTCTAATTACTCCAAAAATGCGATTACAAAGTGGGAAAATACTAATCAGTATAGTTCAATTATTTTATGACTTTAAACAGGATTTGGAACCGCTGATGAAAGAGCATACCTCATTTGCTAAATACTTGAGTTTGCTTTTACCTCAGAACAGTTCGCAGATACAATAAACAAAGTAAAATATATTATTTAGAGTTGTGATGCTCTCTGTGTGATCATTTTGTGAACGTTGACCAGATGCAAACCAAAAAACTAGTATTTCTAAGCTCCAATGTATGGTGTTACCTATTATATGCACGTATACTAGCTTTGGGAAGATAGAACGTTGTTCATATCCGCAGTGAGACGATGAGTTTCATTAACTCAGTCAATAGCTTAGATACAAACTGGGTTCCTTGATTTTCTAAGCCATAGTAAATTTAAAAAGAAATTCTGTAGTCCAGGCGAAACAAGACTCAGCTGTGGCTATTTCGTTGTTGGTCGTGCGCTAACGAATATTTGCAACTATGTTTTTCCCTCACACATGCTGAATATCCGTGCTAAAGTTTAAAATCTAATCTAAATGGCGCAAATGCAATTTGGTTAAATTACTCTGGTCAAAAGTTTATGGTAAGTGATGTTCCTGTATTAAAAAAATTTCTTAAATGTTTGATCGAAGAACAAATTGCATGTAATTCGTGATCGAATATGCAGAGTAATTTCGTTCCGCATCTATTAGTTTCTTCTAATTTACTTTTAAGCTACGTAATCAAGGCTTAAAAAGCAATTCGTGGACTAGCTTCTTTAATAAAACGTCATGTGCGAGTGAATTAGTGCGATATGATTCTGATATTTAATTTATTTTATAGGGATCCCTATCTTTTTCTGCCATTCTTATTATTTGAGCGTACTAAGAAGGTACATAGATTGGCTCAGACTTATGTATCCTTTTAATTTGGTTTTCTATTGTGAAACGTATGCTATAATCCTAGTTTTGCATATATACTTATTCTACCCCTGGAATTTAAAAATCCAGCATAAATTACCAATACATTTCTTAATAAATTTTAAAACACAACTCGGGATTTACTCAACTCCTCGATTACTTTCCTCTTCGTGCTTCAAATATTATTATGGATGCAGTATTTTAAAATTCCTATATTATGATATTAAAACCGTTTAATTTTAATTTGTAATAAAAAATGTAAACATTATCTTATCTTCTGTAAATCATACCCCGCAACCATATAACTTTTATTTGCATGCACCTTGTTTGCATTTGTATTTTACCGTGGTAAGCCGTTTTCTAGCGGATGTTCGTCGTAATTGTGTTACAATTTTTGTTTGTTCTCTTTCAAAATAGAAAACATTTTTTAAGTTATTGTGGTTTTATGTAGACAATTATTGACATTTTGGTTTATTGGAAGTTATAGATCCTGTTAAGAAAAAAAATTAGTTAATGTGCAAATCGCCAAACAGCAATAATTTGCCTGTCGTTTGAGTTGGTTAACTTTTTTAATTGTGTTTTAGGTCATTTTCTAGCCACTACCATTGCTGTGCACTGGAGACGTATAGTATTTATCTGAACGCTTTGCAAGATTTTCAGAAATGTCAGTTAGCATAAATTCAGAAAGTTTGTCAGATATGTTGGACTGTTTATGATCTAAATTTGCAGCTTCAGCTGATTCCAAATTTTTTTAAAATAAAATAATAAAATTTTTAAATTTGGAGTAATAAGCTTACCAAATTGAAATCTTGTTCAATTTGTTTTTTGTATGTCAGAAGAATTTTGAGGATGTTCATGCAAAAATTTAGTAACCGAGCCAATTTCTAACACAACTATAACTAACCATCCCTATCCTTCTGTTTTATTAAATGTAAAATAACCGTACGGTATAGGACTAGTGTCATTTAAGATTTTACGAGTGAAGTTAATCCAATTCGCTGATCAGAAGCCTTGAGTACGACTACCACAGACGATGGTCATGATATTTTTTTTTAGACTAGACTTTAACTTTTCATAAAAGCGGTAACCATTGCTTTACTAGGCTTCTTTAATTGGAAATATTTATAGCTTGCAGACATTTTAAGTAAAATAGAGTTGCAACAAATTACCTAACAGTAACGAAAAATTTTATTGTGCGAGTATAACTTGCGCGAGTAAAGCGGAAGATGACCAATTCACGTCTTTTTTCGAATGTAACGAAAAGTTAGAAACTTCTCATTTTCCACCAAAAGTAAGTTCACAAATTTTGTTTGCAGAATTTTGTTTCGTATTCCATTCCAGGTTCCGTTAAACACGAGTGAAGTGTTCTCGGTTGTCTAGAGCTATTTCTAATATACTATAACAAGTAAATGTTCCGTGAGATAAAGTTACTCGACTCTAAAAACAGGTGGAAAAGGAAGTTTTTTCCTGACATTTCATGAGAGCTTTTGTATTCCGATTGAGTTGATAAGTTAAACATCATTCGTCGTTTGAAAAATGTCATCGATAACTTAGCAAAACTATGCTGCGCTATAGAATAAAATTTATTAAGGTCGCTTAGTAATCACAACCATTAGTTTCTAGGCTCGAGAACAGTTTTTAAGGATTATGCATGCTTGATAGGCAAATGATATTTCCAAAACATCGGGAATAACCGTCAATCGTCAATAACCGAAAGTTAATCATTAATCTCAGAGAAACGACCCGGGCTGTGTAATGTTAACTATATAATCTTCTTGGTTTCTTCTTGGAAATCGCTCAACTTCAATCTATGTGCTTATGGTCATCTTAAAATCATCACACACTTATATATCAATATTTAACTTTTGCACATGCTCGCGCGATTCAATAAACGTGCGGTCAAATATTATGCGAGATAACAAATCAGTTGTTACTCAATTATACTGTTTTGTGATAATTGCAAGCGGAAAGAACAGTAAAATGAAAACAAAGTTCCCTGTTTTCCTTATACATACAGGTGTCGTAAAATAATTATAGTATCGTTTGTTTTGCATATTTCTACTTATCATAATACACAAGTATAAGTACTATTAATAATTTTTTTATAGAATTTTATATCAAAACTAAAGTGTGTTACTTTCTAGAAATGAGTATTTCTACAGTAGTATCCAATAAAGGTAAAGATAAATTATTTATCGATGGCTTTGGTTATCACTTAGTGCTAAAAACCAAAAAAAAACATTTAATTGGAGATATAGCCAGCGACCGAAGTGTTTTT
Source organism: Tipula confusa (assembly GCA_963556175.1). Taxonomy (NCBI): domain Eukaryota; kingdom Metazoa; phylum Arthropoda; class Insecta; order Diptera; family Tipulidae; genus Tipula; species Tipula confusa. The sequence continues at coordinate 79,635,353 of OY744476.1, read as the reverse complement.
GTAATGTACGCGTAGTAACCTGTTTAGTATATGATGAACATCAACAGATTAAGCCACTATCCGCCCATTCCCATGCACCTATCACCAATGAAAAAATCATTGCTGAAAGTAATCAAAATTAAAAATATATAGCTAAAAAGAGCGACCTACCTTCGAGTATAATTACAGTGTCAATTGTTGCTACATCTAGTGATTCACGTATTTACCTGCCTAGCAAATAAGACAAAAAAAAATTAAATTCATCGTGCGCGTGCTGGTGTCACGAAAGAGCCCAGCAACTTCGATATCTCGAAGGGGAGTTATGTGTGCTAAGTGAAGATGTTTGCGAGGGAGACACAATTATTTTGCTAGGTACGAAATCTTCTTTAACCCTTCTTTCAGAATGCAGTTGTTGGATTATGGATGGAACTTTCGATGTAGTTTCTTTCATAATGCGACAACTGTTTTTTATACATGATAATGTTAAAGGGGAAATAGAGCCACTTGTTTTAGCTTAATGAGCAAAAAATCAAAGAAATGCTACGAACAAGTTTTTTTTTCAATTAAGGAAAATATGCATTGAAACAAAACTAAATATAAATCCACAAAACATTTTGTGTGATTTTGAAAAAGCAATGCCGACGAAACAGCATAGGTTTTTCCCCCTCAGATATTATAAGGGATGCCTATTTCATTTTGGACAAATTATATGGTGTAAAGTTCAAAGAAGTGGTTTAGCTGCCTAATACGGAACTTCGGAGATTTTTTCTTTAAAAGTCAGAATGATCAAAAATCTCGCGTTTATGCCACCAACAAAAGTTGCCGCAGTTACTACTCCAGCTTAAATAGTCAGTTTGAGGCGCTGATTTAAAAAAGCTTGGGAACTGGGTCAAGCAAAATTGAATTGGCAATTTGAATAACCTCCTAAAATATAACGCTACATTCTGAACTATGGGGATGCAGAAACAGGTACGAAGTGTTTTCCGCGAACCCAGAATAGTGTTGAAGTGCGGCACCATCGCCTAAAAGTTGTTGTTGGAAAACATGTAATTATTAGATATGTAATTGATCTTTACATATCTAATGAGTAATCAATGTAACAGGGAGGAAAATAAAGAGAAATTTGGAAACAATGAACACAAATTAGGTCTTCTATTCGAATATAGACGCCATTGGCCAAATAATTGTTTATGCCACTACAGCAAGAGTATAAAGTTTTTCATTGTATACATACGAACTTGGATTTGCTCGTTCTCTAGTGGACTGCATTCTATCTCTATTAGAGTTTATTACTTATTGCTTAAATCATGAAATATTTTACGGTTGTAATCGCAACTACAACCGTAAAATATTTCATGACTTTAAATGAGGCCGTATACGAGCTTCCAAGACGAACTTCACAGTGGTTGACTAAATGAGGTGTACCACGCCAAAAATGGTAGACAAAATCCATCGAATGACCGTCGACTAAACGTGTACGAGCTAGTAAACATAGTAGGCATTAGAATAAGTCGCATATTGATGGATAATTGGGACGCATGAAAAACTAACGTCGTTAGGATATTTTAATCGAGTGTTTGACTATATTTACCAGCAATAAAGCTTAGTTTTTGAGCCGATTCACAACTAAAGATGAAACCAGGGTCCAACACTTGGAGCACCCAAAACAAAAGACCAAAACGGAGAATTGGCTTAAAAGGAGGCCAAGACAGTTTTATAAGCAAGTCAATGCATCAGGTTTTTGGGACGCTCCTTGGCTAATTTTCTTTAATTATTTTACAGAAATGAAAAAAACCAACGACGAGTTTTAATTGGAATTATTACAGCGTTTGAGTGATGAAATCAAGAACAATAAGCTGCCTTTGGTTTTTTGCTCTACAGTAGAGGAAGTTTATTTCACCAACACTAGTCCGCACTTCTATTATCGCAATGGCCAAATTCAATGAGTTATAATCAATAAGCCTGTTTCCAAACTTGAAAAAAACAGTTCGGTAGTAAAAGATTTGCCAACATGGGTGCAATTTGTGGTTGACGACTATATTTTGAGGAGCTCAATACTTTCTCTACTGTAGAGCAAAAAACTTTATCAAACATGCTAGATAGAGTATATAGGGCCAATGTAGAGCTCTACAAAACCTAAAACAATAGCGTATACACTGTAGAGTTCGGCTCTATTGTAGAGCTCTGTAGGGTTTATACACGACTCTACGCCAGAGTTTTCCCTAGCTCTACGTAAAAAACTCTACAGTGGATACGCCGCTTAAACATCGCCGGAAAAGTGTATTGAGCTAAAAGGAGACTATGTAGAGGAATAAGGAAATGTTTACCCAGTTTTCTTGTGTTTATTTTGTCAGATCTGCCATTTTAAGCACCATCTTTGTATATCTACAGCGTTTAGTTTAGAGATTACACATAGCACGCCTTCAGCATGCCCTGATGATATGACTATTAACTTTACTACAAATTCCTCATCAGATCAAAACTGAGCAGTGCTTCGTACAACATCCAAATCTGAGTAGTTATAAAATATTATAATTGCCTTAACCGACAAAGCAAGACTATTTAGTGATATGTCGAAATTTCACTACTTCATCTTAAAAAGCTTGCAGAATTTGCCTAACACTTTTAAATATCCATTGTGGTTAGCAAGCATGTTCACAACATTCATAAAACTCCTACAGAATATCTTTTGCTTGTTGTTTGAGGTGACTAAATGTTACAGTGAACATTAAACAACTAAATGGTTGCACAAAATATGTAACCAGACGAATACCCACACTATATGAAACCAAACATCTGTTCATGTGAAAGTGCTATAAATGAAAATTATGATTGGCTGTACTGCTCATGCGACTTATGTAGTAGTTATGTTGAAAGCTAAGCCTACAAAAATATTGGTTTTGTTAGAAGTTCAGTCTTGCTATTAAACAGCAGAATATTAACTTAAAAGAAACGTGAACTATAGTAAGTTTCACAATAAACCAAACCAGAAGTACTGATAAGCAAATTTTAAACAAAAAAACCGTGGTAGTTTAAGACTAAATTTCTAATGATACAACACCTCAAGTAATAACCTCGGCACACAGGGTAAACTACCCAGTCATAAGCCCCCTTAACATAAATTTCCACTTTTAGTCGTCTGTTATCATTCATTTTAAATAATTTTCATGTAAATTTTTATGTAAATTGCAGATTAATTACTTTGGACTTATTTCTTAAAGCAAAATATATTAAAAAAGAGAATTTTTCCAGTTGCGAGCCCCCAATTTCTAGTTGATGCAGTAATGAGCTGCCTTAATAATCGATGCTTTTGAATTTAAAGAAAACAGATTATACCTAGATAGGCAAGCAATATTTCCATTTTATTCAAATGTATTAGATAATTCAAATTTACACATAAATAAACGCATTTTAAAATAATAAAAATGAATGAAAAATTAATTGAAAATTTTTTTAGTCATAGGTAGGTAGGTATTTAGTTTTTTAGTCAATTTTAAGTTCTGCATTTGATACAACGAAAGGCTTTCAAATCTGAAAAAAATTTCGATGCACATTTCATGTGATACGATTTGTCACACACAGAGCACGAAATTCCGTATAGGTTTTGGATAAATCCATAGCGCATGCAAAGCATAGTCCATAGCTGATGGTTCTGATAGCTGATGGTTCATAGTCCATAGTTGATGGATCCGGAACAAATTGCGCCCGAGAGAATTCTTACTTAAATTCATTTTTGGGCTTTCATAAATACAATGTTCAACCATTGGTTCACCTTTGGTCTTCCATGAAACTGGTGCGTTCATAAGGATCCTGTAGATTGCTTAACAAAGTACTTTTGACTTCATGAATGTTGCTTTTAATGATTTCTTGGTCCAGCTCTTTTGTAAAAAAGTTCTGTAACTGAGAGTCCTGGTTTCTGTTTGACTCATCAGGGTGCATGCGAAGATCCGAATAATCCCTCTCCGTCGTAATATCTAAGATATATAACGTCTTTGTTTTATTTGAAATATAAAAATATTTAGGTAAATACTTGCACCGTGGAAGTTATCTCTTTAGTCTTCTTATTAGTTTTTTTATTACAAAAAATTTTCGGATTATGATTAGTTTTTCTTTTTTTTTTTACTTTGGTAATATTTTCAGTCGTTTACGATTAGCATCTATTTGTTTTAAAATAGATTTTGTCTAATTTTTTTTTTTTTGGTTTATCTTACGTTGTTCTAAAGCAGCCAAAATATTTTTTTGTGAACTGCTAATCCAAGTTCGCCATTCTCCCTAACTTGACTTCTTTTGCCCAACCCAATTTTAATGGTCTGAAGACGGCAACATCTACTGGCTGTAAAATTCTCGTAGAGTTTGGATGAAAATGAGAATTATCTTAAGTTCCTTACATAACTTCGAAAGAGCATATGTCAAGTGAGTCTTTTGACCATCGACATATATCACAACAGGAAATTGTATGAAGTTATCTTTGAGCACAGGATAAAATATTTCCTTTACGTAATAACAAAATGCTTCAGACGTCATCCATCCCGAATCAGTTTTAGTGTACCTAATTCCTTTCGGCATCGAGTCCAAAACGTCTTTTGGTATTCGTTTATAGTGGAAAACGATCATAGGGGGTATAATAAGAGCATTAGCCGAAAATGTAAACATAACTGTTACACTCTCTTTGTCGCGACCTTTGTCGGTTTCGTAAACGTTGGTTGCTCATTTTGGAGCCAAAACTGTTCCACCCTTGGGACACAGTAAAAATCCGGACTCATATCCATTAAAAATTCGAGATGGGTCTTGTTTTTTAAAATAATCCTCAAGATGATGAAACCATCCTCTAATATCTCTCTCCGAAACGGTGGCACTCGCATTCGTAACCGCTTCTGGTGCTTTAACAGCAATCTCTGGATGCCTCTTGAGAAACCGTCTGTACCACTTGTCTCCTGGGAAATTGTCGACAAACATGTTTTTCCTAGGGCAAGCATCCAAGAATTCTTTGACAACCCCTCGAACTTCGTGCTTTCTACGAGGAAAGCCTCTTGTGTGGTTCTGAAAGATCCAATTGACAATTTGAGATTCTTCTAATTTGGTTAAAACTATCGAGGGTCCCATAGAACTTTTAGTAGAGCGATTTTGTAACGTTCCTCTAGAAATATTGTATTGCTTAGCAGCTGCGCGAGTTGACGTACCTTTCTCTTGAATACTTTCCAGCGCTATCTCTATGTCTCCTACACTGTATTTTCTTGACATTATTATAACTGAAGAGATATTTAAAAGATGGTTATTAAGAGCGGTTATTACTCTGCTAAAATAAAATAAAAACTACCCAGGTGCTTAGGTAGCTTTAAAATACTAGGCTCATACCTTGGATGTTTGTTTTTATTTTAATCCAATAATAAACCACTTGGCTCATTACTGGAATGTTTTCATATTTTTAAAAATCCCGTAATGAGCTAGGCTTATAATTGGAATTTATTAATTTAAAATGCCCAATGGTGAGCGCCTAATTTTTGGTGAGAAATATTAAATATTTTTAAAAAATCAAATGAAAATTAAATTATGCACTTAACTATTGATTTAAAACTCAATAAAATATTTTACTAATAATATATTACATTAACTTACCAATAAGTTTAAATAAATAGATCCCTTGTTAAATTTGTTACAAAAACACGTATTCAGAGCACACACGACGTAGGTCTATACAAAGTAGAATTGCTTGTTTGACTGAGAATAAAAACGACAGTTGGAAGAGCAAAGAAATAAAATAAAATAATCACGGAATTCCCCGCTAAATATAGATTTATAAAATATTAAATAGAATGCAAGCTAATTAGTAATATATCTAGAGGGGGCTCATCACTGGTAGTGGGCTCATGGCTGGGTTGTTCACCCTATAATTTCAAATCTAGGAGTTTTGACATTTACGATAAGGGCGAGAATCATCAGAGTAATGCTTTTCTCTAGGTCAGGGTCGAATCCCATAGATCATGATTATTGATAAGGTACTATAATTAATTTTATAAGATCTACACAAATATGAATCATACCGTTATACGAGGCTGCGGTAAATCATGTTGATAATCATTTTAAATGCGGATCCTCATTGAAAATCGATCATCAATGATCATAATCATCGTTGTATATGAACTTTGACTGATTTGTATTATTATCATCATCATGATGATCATCGCATGAATGATTGTTATAAATAAGAAAAAAAATTACAACAATCATAACTTATGTTCTACAATAGCAACAACAACAGAAATGATTTTCATTATATATGATATATATATATATATATATATATATATATATATATATATATATATATATAAATATAAGTTAATGGTATATAATGGTAATCGCAACCTCCGTTGAGTCGGTAGCCATGGCGGCATTATAATATAATATGCAATTTTCAATGAAGATAATTTTTTTTGCTACGTTTCATGCATTTCACGAACGAATTACAAAAAAAAAGCGTAATGATAATTCAACAACAACATAACTATTTATATGTGGATGTATGCAGACGATTATGTAAAACATAAACCACGATGATACATCATAAAAATTTATTTCGACTGTACTTTTTGTAAAGATTGTATTAACTGACTGACATCAACCTATACGTGGTACAGTAAAATATCATTATCTAATTTGCAAGATACCAACTGTCTAACTGGTGAGTATTTACGTTTTTCTAAAAAAATTATGTTGTTGTCTTATCTTAAGTATCAGTTTCTCTTGTTTGACATTGAATGATATACCCAATAAAGAGATCAGCATAAAACGTTTCGAATCAAATTGTAGATGAATATCGAGAAGGATTTCATCTAAATTGGTAAGCCTTTGTGTTTGGTATTCAGTTGACAGTTAAAGCCACATTTTTAATTTGAGGTTCCAGAGAGTAGTATATTTTATAATAGTTTTAAAACTGGTATAATTATAGCAAATTACAAAAATATGATGCACTGCATTGTATAATTAAAGGTAATTTTATTTTTGACCATAAATGGTTTCCAAATTGTTAGAGAAAATTAGTAAAAAAGCATTGTTCCATTATTTAAATAAGATCTTTTTAATCAACAGAGAATCTTATCACAAAAATCAAATTGAAAACGGTGAGTGATATAGATCAAGCTGCCGTAAGTTCACACCAGTAAAAAATGAGAAAGAAAAGAATCGAGAATGTTCAAATCTTGTTAAGAAAATGATTAAGGACAAAAGAAAATTAAGACAGCAATGGCAACGATATAGATTAACAAACAGTTTAAAAAAACTGCATCCCAATGAAAAAAACCAGTCAATTCAAAAATATTTGTCGCGATTCTCACCAGCAGAAAACACAGATTATTTACTGTGGAAAACGACTAAAAAGCTGAAACAATCACAACATTATATTCCGCCAACACGTAAAAGTAACGGTCAGTGGGCAAAAAATTATGAAAAAAAGACAAAAAAGGTATTTGCATAAGAGAGTTAAATCCTAAAAAGACGCCAGGATATGATCTTATCACAGGAAAGGTTTTGCAAGAGTTACCAGAAGAGGGTATTACTTATTCTACTTATTCAACGCAGTACTTAGAACTGAGTATTTCCCAATACAATAGAAAGTTTCACAAGTAATACTGATACCAAAACCAGGCTAGCCCTATAAGACCTATAAGCTTGCTACCAATTATTCCATCAGTTTGGGTTGAGACCAGAGTACTCAACAATAGAACAAGAACACAGAATAGTTCAAGTAATTCTTAACCTGCCGCTGTATCCAAATTTCTGGGCGATAAATTAGAAGTATCTGAGGATGATATTGATTACCGGTTACTTGTGTCAGTCAACAAAGATGTCAGCCATCTGAACTATGTTTCATTCAAAATCGGTGTTGATCCTGACTTACTTAAAAATATATTGCAACCAGATATATGGCCAGACATATGGGAAGCGATCATATTTTGTTTCCGGGTGATTTCAATCTACCAAAGATTTCTTTGTGTTGAATAAACGATGATATCGTTGCATCTACAACTGATGACCTTTCTAACGCGGTGTTAGACAGCTTCGTTGTCTAAAATTTGAGGCACGTCAATTTAACGTTGTATTCAATAATTATGGACATATTTTGGACTTGATTTTGTCATCATTAGAATTTATTGCTATATAGAGTCTTGTCCAGATTTATCAGGACATTCTAGTATTTACCACACGCCACTGTTAATTAAATTTTATTTTGTTGATTGTGTTTTGGTAATTTTGTAAAAAATAATTTTTTGAAAGCTAATCTTCCGTCCTTAAACAATTTTCTGCATAGTGTCAATTGATCTGCTATTTTTAGAGGATTGATAATTTCGGATGACTTATGCAAAGAGTTTAAATATCTATGATTTCCTGTACAAAATGTACATTTTACAGATTGAAAGGGAAATTTCTAGTAACCCCAAACGATTTTTTGTATTTATGGATAAAAAAAGTTGTTGAATCCCTGCGATACCAAATCACTAGAGTGATTTAATCCGAAAGTTATCCGAAATTCAATGCCACGGACTGATACAGTCCAAACTCAAGCTTTTCTAGGATATCTGGCACCTTTTACCATCCATTCGTTAAAGGGAAAATTGCAGAGCCCTTGCATCAATTTCTTTATAATTACGTCAAGTGGCCGTGGTCCACTGTCTAGTAGAGAAGTCTCGACGATGAAAAATCGTTTGCTGGCCCCATAAAAAGAAATTCTTGATGAAACTTAGTTCAAATTTCCGAATCTAAAAACATTTGAATAGATTTTCTTCCTCCTCACAGATTATGTTGTTTTTCACCATAAAACTACCCGTGAAAAAAATAGGATCTTTCTTCGTTGATGTTGCGATATTATCTATCAAAATAAATGTTGTTCGAGTGATTCAACCAGCATTTACTCCTCTTCTTCGTGAATTGTTTGTGATTCTGTATTATGTAGTCAACTAAAGATATCTGTGTTATCAATTTCTTTCACTGAATGGTGCGGAAACACTCCATTGCAACATTGCAACATTTTTAGTGACAAAACATGTAGTGTCAGTTTATCGGCATTGTATAATTCTAGAAGCGATTTGTGGTCGATTACGATCGTAAATTTACGATAATAGATAAAATTAGCGCGATAATTATCTTTATCAATCGATTTTTGGTGGCTTGTGACTGTAACCATCCTAGATAAAAATGCAATGGGACATTTATTATAATCAATTTCATGGAATACAGGTATACTGGGCTAAGATCGATTTTTGCGACTCATAGGATCTCGTTAGTCATCGTAAACAATAATGACTTTTTTCAAATGACTTCTGAAAGCTAAATGGATTTCACCTGACATTTGTTGCTCCTTTTCATCCTTCGTCCAACGGATAAGCGAAGCAAATGGTACGGTCTACAAGGATTATTTAAAGAAATAAATCATTGATTATATTTTTCCACGGTTATCAACATTCCTGCATCCTCACCACGCAACGCCATCAATTAATACTGGACAAAGCCCGCAGTTGGTCTTTTCAACCATCAAATTGTTACGTATTTTGATCGAATACATTCTGACACAATTCCGGCATAGAAAGGAAAAACCATTAATAAAAGAAAGATAAAACGAAAAAAGAAAACGAAAGATAAAGAATAAAAGAAAGACAAAAAACCGAAACCAGTTAGAGAACCAAAGAATGGAATATAATTTTCGAGAAAGGTAATCATCTGGTGATGTTCCAACATGTGGAGGAATGTGATGTACAATGCATTCAGATATTGAAGACCTCTAAGCTATATTGTGTTTCATCACTTAATTACGATCGGTGATGACGATGAACATACCTATGACCCCCGTTCGAGTGCAAAATCCATGGGCCGAACCATCTTCCATGCCAGTACAGGAATGCAATGTGCATAGATAGTTAATTAAAGAGATCCTGTATTCGGCATAAAGTTAGACTTTAAAGTTACTGCGGAGGAGTTGAGTGAGGTTGTGCCTAGAACACATTGCATGGACATCTTTATTGCTAAAAAAACGTATTGTAAAGCTAATCTATAACCGAAACAAAGTATCTTCTACATATGAAATTTAGGAAATTTTTATACGTGTTTTCAAGGCTCTAATCTTTTTGGATCGAAGCACTTACTAAAGAAATCCAAACATTTTTGTAGGACTCCAGTGATGAATAGAACAATTATGGAAATCTGATTTATAGAAAGCACCATATTGAGTACCACAATACCTTTTACCATTCAACTTTCAGGTATGATTAAGTGAATGAAATTCTGGTTGGAAGGTCTTGTTTCATGTGTGAAGGTGTGAGGGTTCAATTCGAGAAATCTAATTTGTAGTATGCATCACATTAGAGCTCTGAAGAATTACGAAGATGAAAATGGTCTCTGGAGGCACCTAATGAACTTACATACAAACTTAAATTAAATGGATTGCATTATTGGGTTCGAAGGAAGTTACATTAGACAGGATTTTATATGGTTTCTGGAAAACCTATCCATCTTTTACTTGGACATTCATGTGGTTTCCGGATCAAAAGCCAAATAAATTAAACTTGTATTAGATATTCTGTTAGAGGTGGCATATTGTTTAGCAGTGTTTAATAGTTTCTGTGGTATTTTGGGGAAGCGTACTCATCTTTTATTTTACAACAGGTTAAATTCGAAAAAGATATTGGGAGTATTTTTGTACTGTATATCGTTTTTTATAGTTTTTATGTCTTGTTTATATACTTGACTCGATAAGACTCTTGGTTTATAGCCACGAAAAGGGCTGTGACGTTACGATGAAGATATTTGAATATACATTTTTCGAGAAGATCTCGAAGCTTAAAAACTGCGTATTTCTTCATTAATCATTACTACTTGATAAGATTTTTTCACATAGATTGTTGGGATTAATTTAAACAAAAGAAAATGAGATTTGGGACCATAACTCCTAAAAAATTGCCAACATTTTCAAAGAGTTCCCTATTATGAAGTTTAAATCGTTTGAAAGGGATCAATCCTATTTACAAACAAATATTTCACTCCTTTTAGTTGGAAAACACATAGAACCCATAAAAACACCTTAACCCATTCCCACATGTTCGAGAACAATTCATTTCAAATCATTAATTTCCCATAAATATTATTTTCTTTGCCTCTAAGATGTGTACAAGACCATTGACAATGTTGTAGGCTTGCTCTATGGTGGCTTCCTGATTTTGGAGTCCAAATTTATGATCTAGTATAATATACTATTCTTTTAGTACTAGTTTCAGCTTTTCTGTTTTTCAAATAGCTTTGTGTAGAGAGCATGTTTATTGGAAGATATAACGAAATTCGTGTTTCATCTTTTCCAGGCTTATGTATCGTTTTGACTTGTGGTAATAATTATTCACTTGAATTTTTTAGACCTCAAATTAGAATCATCCGTTTTTTGGTCAGACCTCCTCAAATGTTTAGTTGCTTTCCAAAAAGGGTATACTATGTTATCTTTGTTGCCAATAGTTCACATACATAATTTTGACTTCTTCATAATTTTGTTTTAGTATACATTTTGGAAATTTGGATAGCTGCCTCCTCTAGGATTAATTTTTATTTATTTTTTATTTTCAAAAAAAAAAAAAAAAAAAAATATTTTAACTCTATTGTATATACTGGACAATCTCTGTAGTTTGCCGTTTGGTTTCCAGCACAGTTGCTGCATCAATTTACAAGCACTTAAGTTTTAGATTTATTTCAATTCTGAGCTATATGACGTACAGCAAAATTAACGCAAATATCCTTTACCATTCATTGGGTTCTAGTGTGTTCGTACTCTTGACACTAAATATACCGCACTGGCCTGGTCCGGTTTTAGGGCTCCTCGGTATGTATAATATCTGCTATATATTTGCTAGATTTGTTTAAATTTTGGTTTCTTTAATATTTCCTCTTTTGACCATAAAAGATAAAACATAAAAATTACCCTCCTTATCACTTCCTTTTTAATCCTTTTCTCAAATAAAGATTTTCATTATTAAAATTATTTTCTGTTAGAAATTCTTTAATGTCTTTACCAGTTTTAAAAACTGGAAAAACTGTTGCCATGTACTAACTGAGCACTAGTCCTACTATAAAATTGTAATACTATAACTTGTCCTTGCTGTTGATCTTGGTCTTCTTTTTTTGTTTACTTTGACAGTATTCGTAGAGAAAGTAAATTTGGCAAAATTGTGCATACACGAAGTGGTCTAACAAAAAAGGTTGAGAGTTTTTTTTTTAAACGTGTCATGTGACTCATAGACAACAAGGTTTGAGTGTAATACAACAATTTAGTTGCGGTACCTTTCTGAAGAACTATGAGGAAAACTAAAATGAGAGCTATCACAAACCGGTTAAAAAAGTAAAATCATATATGTTTTAGTGCTACCATTTTTGAACGGGGTTAAATTATTTCGTTATAATATATCTTTACAATAGTAGACCATCATAATCGGGACAAAAATAAATTACAAGGTTACTATCCTTTTTTCGACCACATAAACAACCAGTTCGATACTGAACCAAATTGATGTACAGACTGTATGTTGTGTAAATCTTAAATTCAAGCCATCAACAAAAGGTTAAATTACCGCACGTAACTTACTACAAAATGTTTAAATAAACTGCATACATTTCTTCATACATATCGTCTTCCAGAAGCTAATTCAAAATCAAGAATAAAACTTTCTTGGTGTACGACGAGTATATTTCTGGTTACCAATGTTAAGATGAGAAAATTAAATGAATAAAATCGTAAAAAGATTAAAATAAAAAAAATTGTAATAGTTTTGAGTAAAAAGGGTCAAATAAGAAATATATGGACGAAAAGCAATAAATCATTTAATTAAATGTACACACACACACACACTCACATATTATACGATATACATAACAAGTAGTTAGCAGCAAAAAAATTAAAACTCATATACGCTTGACATTTTAATTATGTATATTGGAATAAGATTTTCATCTTTATTGTGGGAAAATTACGCTGAAACCGATTGATGGCTATATATGAGACTTTGTTTTAATGTAAGTACCTCGTAAAATACCCGCACATATATAATATAGCTAAACAGTTATGGAAAATATATAAATTTTCACCGATTTACGATATATGGTTGTAAAATACAATTGTATACCGAGTGACTCATTTAGGTTGATCAGCATTATATAAGGTAAATTTGCACACGAAATTTATTTTATTAAATTCTTATCAAGAAACTTGAAAAAAGTCAACTGAAAATAATAAGGTCATTGAAGGTTTAAATTGGGCCACTTTGAAAATTTTTCGAACTTTATCGCTCCAACGGAAACGTCTCGTCGTTCAGTTTATTCCACATTCACGTACTCTTAACAAAAAATGAGTTTTTAAATTTATTGGTCTTCGCGATTTTAATTTCCAGATTGTATCGGGGTACCAGCCGTCTTAAATTACGAGCGGGCTTTTACAAACCAGGCATAAATTCATAAAGTTCCGATGAACAATGACCATGAAAGTACTTGTAAAACACGCATAAGGCTCCCACATTACGCCTAAGGGAAAGAGAATCAAGATCAGATAATAGTTTTACGTCTTTCAATTAAAGTAAAACTTACATCGTCGTACAAATCCAAGACATTTGGCTGCACCAATCGCTGCTTTATTTATATGTTCAGCCCAAAGTATTCTCTTTGATAAAGTTAAGCCGAAAATCTCAAATCTGTCAGACGTAGCCAAGCTGGATTCACCAATCAGAAAAGACGGTAAATAACCAACAGTTCGGCCAGAAAAAACACAGGATTGAAATTTGTTGGGATGAAATTCAACTCTGTTTGCTTCACCCCATTTAAGAATGGAATTGAGATCACGCGTAAGGCGGTTATTCATAGCCATTTTTCTGCGAGAACATCGTTTCGCGATAAAGAAGAAGGTAAACTGTAAGAGGTGGAAAGTGAGTTGTCATCAGAATAGGAGTATATTGGATTGAGAGTTGCTGATAGAAGATCATTGATGAAAATTAGAAAAAGGGTTGGAGAAAGGATGGATCCCTGAGGAACACCAGCGGTTATAAGATGTTGATTAGAAGTCACACCATCCACCACCACTTGGATTTTGCGACAAAGAAGAAAATTCTCAATTTGCACAGCAAACCCTTGTGCTACACGCGATAAAATGCTTTTGAGATATCGAGTGCAATGACTTGAGATTCACCAGATTGATGAATGCATATGTACCATTGTTCAGTAACAAAATTAATTAAATCACCTGCTGAACGCCCTCCGCGAAAACCATACTGACGATCAGAAATTAGATGATTAGCTTCCAAATATTACATCAGCTGGAAGTTGATTATGGTCTCGAGTACTTTAGAAAGCACCGAGACGATAGCGATTGAGCGATAATTTGAAGGGTCCGATTTAATGCCCTTTTTTAGAATGGTGAAACAGACATGATAGTGGCTTGTGACTGGAAGGAATGATTTGTTCCATTCCCGTGAGAATGACAGTTGAAACCAGAATGGCTGCATTGTCAATATTACCGAAGACAAAACAAGAGTACCATTCGAACTCTTGAAAGAACTTGTTCATTCCTTCCCAGTCCGTATTTGTATTGTGCCATAATCGACGTTTAGGCGGAACATTCATTTGGCACGACAACGATATTGGAAATTCCGCTGCAATAAGCCGATGGTCAGAGTTTCCCAAAGTGGAACTGACGAAGATACTTTATTTCTCCCCATAAGAAGTTAAAAACAGATCCAGTAACTGACCCGTATCATTGACCCGATATAGTATCCTCGTAGGCTGATCTACAAGTTGTGTGAGTTAGTTTAAAGCTACAAACATTTCAGCCGCCTCACCAGACGGTGTTGCGGACTTAGAATAAGGAAGCCACTTGTCATTGTGGATATTGAAATCACCTGCCACAGCGATTTCAGCATTTGGTGATTTCTAAAGGATGCGCTCAATGGAGTCTGACAGAGTATCAAACCCAAAATGAGCAGCGCTGTTTGCGATATTGGGGCTTCGATAGAGACCACATAGGACGACGGGGTATTTTGAGACATGAATTTCAACCCAAATGAAGCTGAACTTATTATTCGTGCTTTGGCCTAAAAAACTGGGAATGGAAAAAGGTATAACGTTGCAGATATACATAGCCAGTCCCCTAAGCCGAATAAGCCGATGGATTTAGGATTAACCCTTAATACCGATGACCGAAGAATCACCGGAGTTCAAAATTTTGAAATACAGAGACTCAAACTTTAAGAACGCAAACAATTATGTGTCCACAATAGTACCTCCGAATCGCAGTGTATTAATCTTCCGACCGAATACAATAAAATGTAAACACACCACCGTTTGCTTAACAATAGCTGTTCAGCAATTCATTTATCTACTCGTATTAAACAAGTCGACTAAACGGAATTTAACAACAAAATTAAAAATTTAACAGATTAACGGGAAATAATAGAGTGTGTGGTGTGCACGTCAAATTATCTTAAATGTGCCAAACATTAAAACATGACACATTAGGAACTCGATTTTAACTAAAAATCTTTCACGAAAGTCTTTAGAAACACATTTCTTTTAATAAGATAATTAAGATAATTAATGTCTAATCAATAATTAATTAGTTATTAGTTTTCACAACACAGGTTAACACAGGTTAAAAAAATGAAAAAAAAGAAAACAACAAAAAAATAAAAAAAATATCAAATTAAAACAATGAGAAATGAATTGCAATGCGATGTGCATTGCTCGTCGGACAGAGAAGAACTGACAATCAGGTCTACTACAACTACTTTTCAATCAGGTTAGACATTACTCCTGATATCTCACATGTTGACCAATTGACGGTTATCAGTAGATACTTCCTAGAAAACGGAAAACTAGTTGAAAGATTTGTAAAATTTCTTAAACTCCATATAGTCATGGTGCTGGAAATAAGTCTAATCAAATTATATAATTAACTTACAGTTTTAAGCTATAAAAGATTATAGAGCTTAAAGCTATTGATTGATAGAGAAGTTTTTTGTGACGGAACCAAAGTTTAAGATATGATATCAGCAATTTATGTAATAAAATCTAGAATTAAATCACATGCATCTCAATATATTGCCCGAAGAAAGTGTGTGGCATGAATACTATTCCACATCTTGGTGTTCTAAAAACCATAAATGACCATACAAAAATAAGAGTAGTGTTTGATGCGTATTTGATAAGAGTAGTATATAATTGCAAAATACAAAATGATTCTTGAAAAGTCGGTATCAAATAACAACCACCTCCTGGTGGATATACCAGAATCAGATCAGGAGCTATCACAAAGAGACATAACCGAGCACAAAAATATGGTAAATGTGTTAGGATTACGGTGGAATCTACTCCAAAATTGGTTTTCGTGACATTGACAAAACGGGCTGTATTGAACGAAGCAAGTTGTATATTCGATCTGCTGAGCTTAATATCACCGCATGTCTAATATCCATTAAGATATTGCTACAAGAAATGTGGGAAGTTAAATTAGACTGGGATTATGAACTGCCAATAACCTAGAAAGAACCATAGATAGCAATATAAAACAATCCAGTGAAACTTGAACTAGCGATTCCAAGGTGGTTGAATGATACAACCAAACGCATTGAACTTTATGGATTTTGTGGCACAAGTAAACAAGCATAAGTAGCAGTTGATTATTTTTAGATGATGTATGATGATTAAATTGTCAACGCTTACAAGTAAGTCAAAGGTACTACTCAAAGCATGGCTTAATTAAACGAAATAATACCAATAACGGCTTGGTCGCACACTCGACAATCGTCCACTAAAATAATATTTTTCTTTATCACATCATGTTAAATAGCTCACCTTGTATTTGATGGTACATTCGAAGGTAGGTAGATCCTCATATACACATAATTCATTTTGTTTTTTAAATGCGGATGCACTTATGAACCGATTTTTATAATCTTATCGTAAAACTCCATATTATACATACGTTTATGTACCAAATAATATATAAGTAAACGTATTTGTATCCATTTTTTGGTTGAAAATGAAAACTGAAAAGAAAACAAAAGAATTACTGGTTATGGAAATATGAGGAAAAACAAAAGAAGAAAATTATATGGTATGGAAAAAAATATAATTTTAATGTTGGTCGTATAGTGCAGCATCGTGATTACGAACGATGGTTATGTTTTCAAGATTTTGGTATCTTGATAAGTATAGGGTTTATCGTATAAAAAAAATATGAAATTCAATACATATTATAAACATAAATGGTGAGCATGAATCGATATATATATATATATATATACATATATATATATATATATATATATATATATATATATATATATATATATATATATATATATATATATATTTATATATACATATATATATATATATATATATATATATATATATATATATATATATATATATATCCATGTACATAAAATATAGAAACTGAATTTGCCAAAATAATTTGACTGTAAATAAAAATTATGTAGGTAACTTATGGTAGTAGCACATTACTTTAGTTTCTGTAACAAATTCATAATATATAAACTTTAAGCCAGTTTAATGGACTGTTTTTTCTATAGTTCCAAAAATATTATCCAGAAGAATCTCACCTATACCAATTGTAATCTAAAAGCTTCTATAATAACCACAGCATTATATCGATAAGTTATCGAATACTCTTTGCCCAAATCATAGCACGTCCTTTAAAGGTTTTTCTCCTGCTAGCAAAGTACAAAAAATTGTGCTTACAAGACTCCATCACACTAAGCTTCTGCTTTTATAGTAAAAGGTATTAGTATTTGTTTTTAACATGTCAAATATGTTTTTTAAATACTTCATTAGATCACCTTTATCTGTTTGTTCATATATTTGCAAGTGATCCGTAAAATGTATCCGTAAACACCAAAACAATGGGTCAGAAAAATCACCGGATATTTACAAATATACCACCAATAAAAGATTAAACTGGAGAGGTCATAATTACAACCAAAATGACGAGTCAGTATATGACGATAGCAAGCATAACAAAACTATTAACATCTTTACTTCATCGGAACAAAAAATCAGAGGAATTATGGTTTAAAAAAAACAAACCGGCTGGAATATAAAATCTACTACTAGCTTAACTGTGCATTTGAAATGCATATATAAAAGAGACAGAAATCCTTATAACTGTTTTAGTAGAAGTTTATATGGAATACAAGTATAATTAAAAAAATGAAAGGATGCTTAACCATAACAATTCCAAAGAAAGAGACTATACAGAGAATGTAAAAACAACATCCATCTTGTCAGCAGTACATCTATCTTCTCAGCACTCTAATCAAAGAACTTGTCATGGTCCTATAATTGAACAAGTCTCATTAACAATTAGCCAACATATAAGATGTGGAAAAGCTTGAATCAGATCACAACAGAACTGTTAAGATCTCATTCAATTTCGTGATCCGTCACATTCGAAAAATAGAAACGCAGCCGGAAAAAAGGAACCTACTAACTAACTATGTCCCGCCTTAGTGGTAATAAGATCTAAAATAGGTGGAAATGAAATCTACAAAACAAACGAAAAGTAGAGGGATCAGCACGAATCCGAAAAATATTTCATCTCAGGATTTTTCATCTCAAGATTTTTCAACTTATGATTTTCCATCTCAGGATTTGTCATCTCAAGATTTTTTATCTCAGGATTTTTCTTCTCAGGATTTTTCATCTTAGGATTTTTCATCTAAAGATTTTTCATTTTAGGATTTTTCATTTCAAGATTTTTCATCTCGATTTTTCACCTCAGGAGTTTTCATCTCAGGATCTTTCATCTCAGGATTTTTATCTCAGGACTTTTGATCTCAAGATTTTCATCTCAGGAATTTTCATTTCAGGATTTTTCATCTCAGAACTCTTCATCTCAGGATTTTTCCTCTCAGGATTTTTCACCTCAAGATTATTCAACTCAGGATTTTTCATTTCAGGATCTCAGAATTTTTCATCTCAGGATTTTTCATCAGGATTTTTCATCTAAGGATTTTTCATCTCCAGATTTTTCAACTGAGATTTTTCATCTCAGGATTTAATGGATAAAAAATCCTGATATTAAAAATCCAGAGATTAAAAATCCAAAGATGAAAAATCTTAAGCTGAAAAATCCTGAGATGAAAAGTCCTAAGATGAAAAATCCGGTGATGAAAAATCCTTAATTGATAAATACTGAGATGAAAAATCCTGAGATGAAAAATCAAGAGATGAAAAATCCTGAGATGAAAAATCATGAAATGAAAAATCGATGAAAAATCTCGAGATAAAAAATCTTGAGATAAAAAATCCTGAGATGAAAAATCCAGAGAGGAAAAATCTTAAGCTGAAAAATCCTGAGATGAAAAGTCCTAAGATGAAATATCCTGAGATGAAAAATCCTGAGATGAAAAATCTAGAGATGAAAAATCTTGAGATGAAAAATCCTGAGATGAAAATTCCTCAGACGAAAAATCTTGAGATGAAAAAACCTAAAATGAAAAATCCTGAGACAAAAAATCTTGAAATGAAAAATCCAGAGATAATAATCCTGTGATGAAAAATCCTGAGATGGAAAATCTTTAATTGATAAATACTGAGATGAAAAATCCTGAGATAAAAAATCAAGAAATGAAAAATTCTGAGATGAAAAATCTTGAAATGAAAAATCGAAGAAAAATCTTGAGATTAAAAATCTTGAAATAAAGAATCTTGAGATAAAAAATTCGGAAATGAAAAATCTTGAGATGAAAAATCTTGAAATGAAAAATCTTGAGATGACAAACCTTGAGATGAAAACGCCATTTAGATGAAAAATCCAATGATGAAAAATCTGGAAGATTATTAAAATCAAGAATGGGCCACTGAACCTTCCAGCACCCAAAGCTAGAAAACGGATCAGTGATTAACTCAGACATTCATTGTTAGAATATTATAACGATAATGGTCTTAGTCGTTTAATGCCTATGGAAAAACGATTGTTTAAGTATTGATAAAGTTAAAATTTAGAAACGTGTAATGATGTTAATGAATTAATGGAGCACACAAGTTAAATATAAGGATACAAGTTCCTAACATATAAGGATGATGATTTAAAAAAAAAAAATGTTTTTTCTAAATTTTCTCTGCTTGTTCCTAACAACTGCGTTCAACCAGGAAGCAGCGGAACGCATACAGTTTGCGTTTGTGTAATACATCAAAATGTCAAATTAATTATTTATAAAACCAGGATGGAAATTGTCACCAATAGAAAAATTTCGCGATAGGCCTGCATTTCATCAATATTATAATGATACAATAATGTTATCTGCTGCAATGCGAGAACTGCTCAGGATTGGATAATTTATATTAGCATATTATTGGACTTAACAAAATAAATGACTCATCCCAAAATTTATTTTTTACTAATTGCTTAAAAGAATGTAATAAAGATCGACAGAATAATTTTATACAGTTACATTATCAAGTCGATCGTAAAGATTTGTAGAAAATTGAAAATATCACATTACAATTTGATTATTATATGTTCTAAAAAAGTATAAATCGCCATACTTAAACGTATTTTGCAAGAAAACGAAGTATTGTACTAGTCCAAGTTTTTAGTATGTTCAATTAAATTAAATGAGAAACAATTACCAAAAAAGAAAAAAAAATTTCATTGAGAAAATGAAAAAAGAACATTTTGGCGGGAAATGTGACAATGGAGAAATCAAAAAACTTGCTATTTTTATATTTTTTATTAAGCCTTATTTAGTTTCCTTTTAAATGAGTCCAATATCATAAATATCGAATAATAAGTTTTATTTTTATAGCCATAAACACTTAATTTTTTTTTGTCATTTTTCTCAAAATTTGATACCCTGTTTTAATAAACAAAAAAACAAGTTTTAGTTTACTTCGCGGTTCATAAGTTAAAACTAGCCTTTGAGGTGAAAGTTTTATTGTATCATTGATTATTGTGTTTAACGCCCGTTGCGTATTTTGTATATTTGCATTCATTTTTCTATATCGTCTTCTGAAACCAGTGTTTGCAATATTCCCACGATTGTTCTGTTGTACTTTTTAAACTGGCCATTTGTTCTTGGCGTTGCGTTAGCATTTAAAGTGTGTTTGATGTTATTCTCCGAACAATATGTTTCAAAGGGCCTAAATGTGAATGTAGGGCCACGATCACTAATTAGAGTGTCCCCCTTGTTGGGACGAAATGAGTAGTCCAGTCATCCATGCACAATATAATTGAAGATGTATTCGCTGGTTAGATAACTACGTATTTTGAAAACTCATCTATTATAACTATGAGATGAATTTTGGTTTTATGTTTTTGGGAAAGAACCCAAGTGATTAACATGTATTACAGACACGACAGTATATATTTCTTTACATAGTCTCTTATTCGAGAAAACCAAAAATGCTTATAACTTTCACCGTTTTTGCAATTCTCCAGTATACCATATCATCATGATTTATTTTAACTATACTTTAGTAGTGCAAGCACAACCCACACACGTTTACTATGTACAATACGGTACAATTGTTCTTTACATGCTGCATAATCTGCTTGCATCTGTCGTTCGACAGAATTAATTGACTTTCTACTCATAACTTCGAAGATTTTTTTTGAATATCCTTGTCTAAACGTTGAATGCCGATAAGTCATCTAAATGTGATATTAAAAATACATCTATGGTTGTTGGTTCAAAATCCACTCCGCCATCAAGTGTATTTCAGCTAAGTGCGTCAACATGTTGCATCTTCTGACCACTTTGATGAATAGTAGTAAAATTGCATTCATCCAATCGCAACCACCACAAAAGTTGTCAAAGCAGCATAATTCGTGATCAAAGTAAATGGCTTCCCGATTAAATAAATCTTGAATTTTTGAAGCGCTTCAACAACCGCCAAAGCTTCCAATTCGTACGAACGATATTTGCATTCATTATATATTAAATGTGAAACCGGCTTTGTTTCACCTTTTTGATCTATTTATAATAATATACCAGCGAGACCTTTGCAACTCGCTTTGGAACACACCTCATGTTCCAACTGTTATATAACGTCAAAATTTCACGACTTCCCAACTTGCTTTTTAATAGTTTGAATGGCGTAATTTGTTCGTCTGTCCAGTTGAAAGTTTTCGTAGTTTTTGTTAGTTGAGTTAAGGGTTTTTAGCGACGTCGCTACACAAACACAAAACAATTATTCAGATATTTCGTATAACATTCATATAATTCGCTACCGCTACATGTACACTGTACATAAATATATATAGAGCGTAAAATAGAATTTACACATAGCACTCGGTCGCCATGGCCTGATGAGATGACAATTAATTTTTAACTAAATTCCTCATCAGATCGAAACTGAGCTTTGTTTTGCAAAACATCCAAATCTGAATAATTAAAAAATAATGACATCATCCGCCGTCGTTATAGGTTCAGCGATAATTGATAACTTTTTAACGAATCTTCTAAAATAACTTGCTAATTCGACAAATTGTCATATTTCGTGATTATCTGTAGTCTTTGAAAATGTTAAAATTTCGTTTGTTTTGTTTGATCCTCGTCGTATAATATGCGAGTCAATTACCACGAAACGGAACCGGAACATATTATCATGATTATAACAAAAAAACAAAGTACATGGGAACTGGTTTTTTAATTACGGTTCTGGGGTTCAACTTTACTACTTTTATAATGTTTTCCTAAAAAACTTTTTATTATTCAATGATTTCTTTCCTCTTGTCTATATGTCCTCGATATATTCCTATTGACGTACATAATTTATGGTAGTGTGTTGCAGTCCTATATACTTTAATCATCGTAATCTAGGACCTAATTGTTAAACAACTTAAAGCGGTTTCTATAAAGCTTGAAACGTCAATTTTTATTCTATTGATAAAAAAAAAATAAAAATTACACAAATCTTTGCTTAATACCTATCAGATAGAGCTCATATCCAATGCGCAGTGATCTGGAAGAGAAAAGTATATACTAACTGAATCCAAACATATTGGCGAAACATGAGAGAACTAAATACAAAACCACCAAATACAGTTCGGCAATCGTATAATCGTATAGTAAAGTGAAAAAAATGCTGTAATCGTCAATATTATTACTCAATTTTTAACTAATGCTGGAAGTAAAAAAACCTCAAATATTTATTTAGTTTTCGGTAAGTCAAAGTAGAGCAACCTTTAATTTAAATGAAAATGTAGTATAATTTAACTGATAATAAGAAAACACCATGCAATGGTATAATGGTGTATAATAGTAAGGTACTAAATTCGAAGGCAGAAGCATGTAAAATAAATGCTGCTTTACTCGATCTTGATTAGTAAAGACGACTTCTCAGAAGATGGTATATTAAATATTAACGTATATTGAATATTTCAAAGAATGTAGTTAACACCAAGTTTTTGTCATGGGTGCTTGAAATGGTGTAAGGTAAGACATTTAGAACCGTTTCACATTTCAGCTAAGCTAAGCTAATCGATGTGAAATATTTTATCGCTAATAGGTTGTATATCTCGTATTTAAATGGATCGTTGCACACTTGAGCTAAGCTATGCGAGATATATTTTTTGTATAGCGATATCGCTCACGTACATTAAATTTTTTTATATTAAATCAAAGCCTCCTATGATAAAATACAACCTAATTTTGTTTTTTTAATATTAAAAGTGCGTCAGTTACATCTATGTAAGTGTGAGAGATGTTATAGTTGAAATGTGCAACGTAATGAACTAAGCAAGCTATACTAAGCTATGCTGAACTATTTTCATCGTTTAACTTAGTTGAAATGTGCGACGGGCCTAAAAGTTAACCGCTAAAGGAAAATTTCGTCCGAACACAGATTGAAGTACTCAAAAATTTAATCGAACTACCATGAAAAAACTGACCGTACAAGTATATAAGCAACTTAACTGACCATATCGTTAAGTTGTCTACCGTATATTGTATACATGAGTATATTTCAAATCGCAAACACCACAAAACTAAAGTAACATTATATTTTTTTGGTACAGTATTTTATTTTTTTGGATAGTCTACACCCAAAAAATTAGCATTGCTCTACCATAAAATTATGTACAGTATATACGATTATAAGATAAATGCGTTGCATTGTGCAATGGAATTAAAATGTATGATCAATTGGTTGGTTTTTGTGGTTATACGCGCAAAGGATTATAATGGTAGTTGATTGTAATCTTTATTATTTCTTTGGTTCTGGTTTCCCTGTTCTACCGTATTTGTGTGTGCCTTCTTTAAATATTATTTTTTTATAAAAAACAAAAAAAAGAAAAACGAAATTATAGGTTGTACTCGTAATACACTTTGAAATGCAACAAAAAAAAAGTATTCATGCCTGTAAAATAAAAATGAAGATGAAGGAGTTACGATCTGATCGTGTACGCTTATATAAAACTTATAATGTATTTTCTACAGTAATATAAGAGATAAGCATCTCAGCTGTTGTATTTTGTCATACTAAATAGTTATTATATAAGATGCAGATCAAATATGGAGATTTTCATCTTTTCCTGTAACGTGTTTTAGAAAACTATCATACAAAAGTAAGTAAGCAATGCACTTAAATATATGTCACGCATCAAAATAATCGACTTACTTCCAAATCTGTTTAAAAAGTATTTGTTTTTATATACTCCACACAGGAATTGTTACATTGGAAATTAACTGATAAATATTAAGTTAGGATTGAAGTACAAGTACCAGTTAATTGGTAAAGACTAAACTTGTGTGTTCCGTTAACAGGAAAACTGATCATTGTATGTTCCTTTCTACTCATTTTCAGATAAATGGAAAATACTTTCAATCATTTAATCGGTGGTTATAACTTCTTAAATCTTTGAAAGTATTTTCCACTTATCGGATGTTTTTTTAGGAACTTCCAAATTATTGATTTGTACTATATAAATTTAGCAGATTCAAGAATTGATTCACATTAGGATAAAAACAATGATTAAGGTAGTTTACTCATTGATGTTCCAGATATCAGGTCGATAGAATATCATCAACATTTAGAATAAATTTATGACATTTAGGCGATTATACTTATACAAATATTTTGATTATTTTAAAACGATATCTGTAGCGACATCTAGCATATCAATGAGTTATCATACCATGGTAGTAGTATGTGAATTTATACTATGTACTCGTATTATGTTTATCAGGTTCATATAAAATAATTTAATAATGGACACTTAGAACAGTTGTATAAATATGCAAATTATAATTTAAACTGTAGTCGTGTTAACTGCAACTGATGTCCGAAACACTGCCCGAAGATACGATGAGATATGTTCAACAAAAATGTTTAAATTTCCTAATAATTACACCATTCGGCCAATTATCAGGAAAATAGTCTTGGAACGTAACTCAGCTATCACATCTAATTTGACATACTCCAACAATTCAGGGTTTCTATTTTAGGTAATTTTTTAAATACCTTACAATTATCAATTTTGAAAAAGTTTTGGTCATCAATGAAATATCATTATCCATAGTACCAGTGTTAAATTTAGATAGATGTAGCCATAGACATTGGTGCATTAGTCTTTACTTCAAAAGTTTCAGAAATTTTTTGTACCACTACCCACACACCAAGTTCTTTTAGAAGTAGTATGGGATGTAGCAACTGGCACAGCTCTATTGAGTGAAGCAGCATCCGCTTTTGAAGAGTTTTTTTCTAGATGCACTAGGTGGGAGTAGAGGAATAATAAATGAAACGTGCGCAAGAAATGCAGCTACAATAGTGTATGATGATCTCAATAATCCAATGGAAGATGATATTGTATTATCTTCATTTTAATTGTCATTGATTTTATGAAGAAAATTAGAAACACGAGAAACGGTATTTGTAATAAATTTTTAGGAGGATTTGTTTACTAATATAGGACCCGGCACGCATCACAAAACCACATTATATTTGGACACTTAACACTGACGTCACTGGTATCTCTTTCTGTTGTCAGTTGAACTCTTCATATGCTTCGGTATTTTTCTGTCCATTACCGTTTGTGCATAATATATTCTCCGTCTCTGTATTTCTGAGATAAAATAATGGATTTGTGTATTTTTCGTTTTTCATTTAAAGTCATACAAATATAAAAATGCTCATTTTGCTCTGCATTGTTCATTAGTAAGACGAATAATATTTAAGATTCTTAAATACCCAAAAGATATTTTTTTTTTATTTTTTTTTTATTTTGTTTGTTTGGCTTGATTAATACTACTCACATTGCCAATGATTTTATTTAAGTCACTTTAATTGTTTGATTGTTTTCAGTTTGTTTTGAATATTTGTGGGAATAACAACTCAAAACAGAATATTTACATAAAACAAAAACAATTTAATTTTAAACTGCAGTAAATTTATTTAATTATTAAAATTTAAATAAAAAAAAATTTTGACTCATCAACATTGTGTTTTAATTTAGTTACCTAATTACAACAAATAAAAGTTACTGACTTATAAAAATTTAATGTCAAATTGCTGAATTTGTTAATGTGAATTTGTTGTGAAGTGCATTGTAACCACAATTTACGAGCAACGAGTAATATTTTATTGTTTTCAATATAGTTTTAACTTTTACTTAATAAAAAAAAAAAAAAAAAAAGTAACAGGAAATACAAACATGTCAACCTGTAATAAGTGTAAGGCAAAATTAAATAGCGACAGTTTGCAAAAATAATTATATTGCGATGGGTGTAGTAATATGTACTATTTTGATTGATGGGCCATTTCAAAAATTGATCATGAGTTTCATGAAGATATTCCAGCATCCCCGAGCAGAGAAATGTTAGATCCAATTGACAAATTATGTGTAATGAAATGGTTAATTTTAGAAAAGAAATAAGGGTCAACCATGAACAGACCTGTATTCGAAATTAAATAAAATTAAAATTAGATGAAATTAAAAGCTTGCGCGAACAAAACGAATATCAGAAACTAAAAGTGAGGCGGAAGTGATAGAAACAGTTATTAACATCGCCAATAAAAGACTTGTCACTAATATAACTGAATCAGTTATTGATTGTTGTTACCAAAAATTGTTCAAGAAACGTGTGGATTCCGGTGCCCAAAAATGAGGTCATGCACGTACGATTGGTCAGCTAATTAAACAAGCAACGTATAATGAATGCAAAACGTTAAACCTCGCTAAAGCTGTCAAACTGTGGTTACACGACCGATAAATTATTTTTTATAAATGAAAGTCTCAGTTATGCTAAACGTCAACTTTACAACTAAGAAAGAGACTAACAACTTAAGCTAACATTTAAATAACTTAGAATTCATAATAGCACAATAATGGTGAGGAAGGATGATGGAAGTAGAATTTTTGTTATTAAAAGCCAAGGGGACCTTGAGTCAATCGTAGGTAGTTAAAATATAATAATATTATAAATTTTTTATTATATAATTTCTAGATCTAGGTCATCAATGTCATGTGATACATTTTGATCACCTTGCTTCCTCTTCTGATAAATTAGTGGTCGTCCATCAAAATACCTACAGCTTAAGAAACAATTTCGATAAAGTTTATTCACATTTTTAAACCTATAATATTCCGGCCGATTTAAGTTTTCTATTCGAAGTTTGAATAACTACCGGTCCAGAGGTATCATTGTAGATATATGTTAAAGAACATATTCTGTTCACCTCTAGTGTTTTTAATGCGTGGATGTAGCTGAATTGTTAAAATTAATTACTCCATAAATTCCAAAAAAGTTGGCGTTCTATGTGTTTACCGGTATCATTCTCAAAACATAAATAATTTTATTGAATATCCTCTAAATATTTGCACAAGATCCATTCTAAAAATTTAATAATTATTGGTGATATAAATATTAATATATTCAAATCTAGAGATGCTGAAGTTGATATAGTTATCTGATAATGAAAAAAAATGGCGTTTAACAGAGAAAAATATTAATGTAGGAAAGAAAGTAATTTCAATTAAATGTATTCGGTACCAAAATACCATTTAACATGTACTTTGTGGAAACCATAAAGCAATTACGCTAGAATTTAAGGCAATCTAATAGTCACAAGAGTGATACATAATATATCTCCTTTTATTTCAAACCATTAAGTAAAAATGAAATTGTGTCAATAATATCTACTTTGGAAATTACTAATTCTTCTGGATCAGATGGGATTAGTAGTTTTATCATTAAGCAAATTGCCCACTACCTATTGTTTATTTTGGCAGAATTATTTAATAAAAGTTTTGTAAGTGGAATATTTCCTAATATTCTAAAAACTACAATTGTCATACCCCGACATAAAAAAGGCGATGAGTTAAATATAGAAAATTATCAGTCGATCCCACTACTTTCAGTGTTTTCTAAAATACTTGAAAAGTGCGTTAAAATAAGAGTTTTAGATTTTTTATATAAAACTAATTTCTTTTCTGGTATAGCCAATTTGGGTTTCGTGAAGGATTATCGACAGAAGTCGCGTTAATTGAGTTTTTTAATGATATTGATACAAAAAATTTGGTATCTGCAAATTTTATTGATGTGACAAAGGCTTTTAATACAGTAGACCATAACATGCTACTGATAAAATTGGACAGTATTGGATTTAGAGGTTTACCAGTGCTGAGATGTTCTAGCTTCGAAATTGTCGATATTCGATAAAATATCGAAGTTTTCGATAAAATGGTATGTTATACTATTTTCGACCATCATTTTTTTCGATTCTCTATCACGATAATTTTTTCCCGTGATACAGTGCGATAAATACAACATAACCTCACAAAAATCAACTTATATGTCAGTTGTTGTAGTGTAAAGCCATTTTTAATTTTAACTACGCAAGATTTAAATTAAATAGTTTCTATATTGTTTTAATACAATTTTAGATATGTATATTTGATTTGATTAATATTTGATTTGAATATGTAAGTTTATAAAAAATTACAAAAATCGCAAAATTACAACACATAAAGAAAATGGGGTAAATAAAATATGTTATGTACATCCACTTTTATAGGGATAAACAAAAAAAATTACAACACCGGGTCAATTTGAATGTATGTTGAATTTTGTGGAAGAGCACGATGAGATGTTGACCGGGGCATTTGCGACTGTAAACGGCAAATCTTCTATTTTGCAATTATGGCAAAAGCTAACAACACTTTTAAATTCGCAAGGGCCTTCAATACGGGACCACGAATGATGGAAGAAAGTAAAATAATTTCAAAATAGATTTTTTTAAATATTAATTTAACCATTTTCAGGTTTAGGCTGACCTTAAAAACAAAATTAAAAAAAAAAATTGCGACAAGAGCTCTACGATCGAAGACAAACAGGAGGTGGGTCTTGTACTGTTTAGTTTTCTTCTTTTGAAGAGAGAGAGTGGTTGCAGTTGTAAGGCTGGACAAGTCAACCTTGGGTTTGAGTGGTGCCAAATTTGGTCATGGTGAAACTCGCCATTGTAGAAAATGCCGATACATCTTATAGCCACAACAACATAAACTTAGAAACCGGTATACATGTTCAATCGCCTACACCACAAGCTCAACCTAAAAAGAAGCGGGAGACAGTTCAGCATAGAATGCTGGAAGAATTGAAAAAACAAGGGAAAGATAATCAGTTATTCCATACTGAATTATTAAAATTCATAAGTGAATCTTATGCCATAAAATCACAGCAATTTGATGAACAAAAAAGACGAACAAGTTAATTTAAAAGGACAACCTACATCAATATATTCAGTTGATCATTATATGATTATTAAATTAAATGTGCCTTACGTTACGTACAAAATAAAATGTGATATATTTTAAGTTTATTTATTTTTGGATTTTTAATAAAGATAGATTTTTAATTCAAAAGCAACTATAAGTAAGCCATTTCTTATCTGTGTTGCTCCCTGATTTGATTACTTGTTGTATGTTGATGTTCAATTAATGTAATTTTGTTCAATAAATAAATATTGAAAAGAACACAGCAGACATTTATGAGTTTAATTAAATCCACGCAATCTATAATTCCGGATGCGACGTTTTTCATAGAATTTTTCGTTGCATTGAAGTTTTTTGCGCTCATCTGGAAACTTGATAAATTTTCCGCATGTGGCTGATTCTAAAATTGCTGTTATCTTTGTCACTGCTCGTGAAACAATGGATTGGTCCATCGAATGGAGCAGAACGTCACCCGCGGTTCTCTGGTATGACCCAGTCGCGTAGAAGTTAAGGACCGCTGCCAATTTGGTCTCGATTGGTTTGATCTCACTCACCAGATAACTGAAAATATCTTTACCGATTCGAAACGATTCAATATTTATTTATTTATTTATTTTAATTTTTTCTGGTTTAGACGTTGCCATCCACAAAACCCTTATGTGTTGATTAGAGATTATATTCTGTTTCCTCTATATATTCGGTTAGTTGTTTATAAAATTTTGGGTTGTTTGATTTAAGTATGTCTATTAGTTTGTGGTTTTTTAATAATTGGTATTTACTTCTTATGTGATCGTATTTTTTGCAGCTTTCGATTATATGTTCGTTTGATTCTATTATGTTGCATGTCTCACATAGATCAGATTCTTCTTTTCCTATTATTTTTTTGAATTTTTTGTTCCTGGCATGGCCTGTTCTTAATCTTGTTATTTGTCGTATTTTATAACTGTTCATTTTGGCTTGTTTGAACCAGGGGTATTTTGGTGGTGTACTATTTATTTGTTTATTGTAGCCTTCCACCGTGTTTGTCCATGTGTTATATTTATCTGTCCACTCTTTGCTTATTTCTTTTTTTATTAGGTAGAACGCTTCCTCTAGAGTTATTATATTTTCGTATGGGAATGTTATTTGATCTGTTGCCTTTTTAGCTAGAGCGTCTGCTTTTTCATTATCTTGTATTTCTGCATGTCCTAGTATCCATTGAATTATAATTTTGTTATTTTCGTGTTGTTTTGCTTCGGTTCAATAAATCTGACAATTAAAAATTAAAATTATAATTGTAAAAATTACAACAAACCACTAAAAGCCAACTCTTACTTTTTATCTTTCATTTCCATTATATTATATCTATCATGGAGATAGCGCCTTTCAATATAATAATTGATATTAACGTCGCCTTCAGTCTGTTCATGAGACCCAGTCATAGCCACTATAAATCCCGACGTATGCATATTAAAATAAATACATTATTTATTATAATATTATTATTTTTTTTTAAATATTTTTATATTATTTATCACTTTTTTTTTAATTATTTATTTTAAACACAATAAAACACCGCAAATTTGACAGCTCAAAAACTAACAAACACGCATTTTCATTTTTGAAAAAGTGGTCCCATATCAAAATTTTTAAAACCGATCGAAAAAGTTAAAACATACCGACTATCATTTTTTTTCGATGTGATGATCACTATCGAAGCGATTTGAAGTGATGTTAGAACATCCCAGCACAGGTGTATGGATTTTTTCATATTTTATAAGTAATAGAAAACAATGTGTTAAAATTAATACGACTTAAGTAGTTCGCTTATATTAAACTGTGGTGTTCCCCAAGGTTCGGTCTTGGAACCTATTTTATTTTTAATTTACATCAATTAAATTTTTTCTCTTAAGCTGAAAGGTGTTGCCATTGGCTTTGCTGATGATATTGCACTATCATATAAAAGTTAAATTTGGATGGTACTGAGTACTAAAACTTTCGCAGTGCTTTTTAAATTAGCAGGCACTATTGATAAAACTATTGACTATTGTGGCAATTATGTCACTTAAAATTATTCGGCTTTATTTTAAAATTATTTAGTTGAGTCTTCCACCGGCTCGTGCAATATAAGTCAAGAAGTTCAAGATTTCAAGTATCTTGGAGTCTGGCTTGATTACCGAACAATTACATGTAATTATTATAATTACGTGTAACCGCAAATTTTACTTATTACGAGATAAATGTCCGGTTAGTATGGTTAGAACCATTTATTTTGGATTGGTTCAATCGAAACTTCAATATGGAATAACGTGTTGAGGTGGTATGTATTACTCTAACCTAGTTTTTTCAATTATTGCACAAAAACACTTAAATAAAAATAAATTCTAAACTAACACCTGTATGTTTTTAAGGTGCTAAAACTAATTTATTTGCAAAGTGGTAAACAGAATATTGAAATCTCAACATACAAACTCAGGAATGTTAACAATTGTGTTTGTCCAAACAGATTACCCGACTAGTTGAAGCTATCATCGAATTCACGCGTTTTCTTATTAAAATTAAGAATTTGGATTATGGAAATGAAAAATGTTGAACCTTTATTTTTAAGATTAGAATAATATTTTTTTTTGTTTTTTTTTTCGCTCTCAATTCAGTAATGATGGAATACAATTTTTATCTCTTTATCTTTTTATCATTTAGAATTTGTTATTATTATAATGAACATCAATTATTCACAATAATTGATGTTCATTATAATTATAACATAATAATATCAATTATGTTTAATATATTTTGTTAAAATATAATTTATTTTAATTTTAAGGTTTTGTGTCAAATAAAGTGTTTATAAATTAGATTTTCGGCGATTACATACGACGTATTGGTCATAAAATGATTATTTCAATTGATTTGTAATATTTAATCAATGTTGTTAAAATCTAATTTGTATTATATTTTTAATGATTTTTAATTTTTAACGATGTAATAAATTAAGTAATTTTAAATTTTAGGCAAAAACTAAACCAATTTATTACAGCATACGGCTTGCAGAAATTATATTTTTATATTATTATGTTATTATATTATTAATTATTTGTAATTTTCAGGTGAAAATTAATTTATTTTATTACAATCTACGGCGTGGAGAAATTAGCCATTAATACATTTTATTTTTAGGGAATTTTTTTTTGCAGATTACAGTTAAATGGTGGCAAACAGGAGTTGCCATTGGAATAAGCCATGATTGTGACTAACTTCAAAAATACATTTAAGCCGAAATAGTGCCAGAACATACTCGTAGACAAATTCAGTTAAATTTTTAAATTCTGTAAATTAGTTTAAAAGGACATCAAACAAACAAAGCGAAACGATAGATCATCTTAGGTGATCTAAGTAATTGTGCAGACGCAGTACATTTATTTACCAATCTAGTTTGGCCTTATGGGTTTGCATTATGCATTTAATTACATTTAATCGGGCTTTACCGTAAAGCAATGCAAGTTGAAAGATGTAAAGAAATAATTTTTTTACTGATAACTCAAATTAAAATTTATTCTCCATTATATTTTATGGCTACAACCGTTATGATTATACCGAGCAATTGCCGCAGTGGTTAAAGGTACGGTGTTTAGGTGGGAAGGTACCGGATTAAAATCCAAACGGGAAAGGTTTGAAAAAGAGAATTTTTATCAGTTAATTACGATCGAAGTTAGCGAAAAACCCAACTATGATCCCTTGATGGAGTGCAAAGTTTATATCATTTATATGATATATACTATCATGCTGCGGATTTTAGGAAAATATTTTTTAAAATTGTAGTGCATGATTGAACGAGGTTTTGGTAATGTTATAACAAAATACTAGGATACAAAGTTTAATGGTTTACAAAAAACATGTGCACTTCACAGTAAAAATGATACTGTAAAAATGTGCTTATGCACTAAAGTACAGTGGCTACATGTAATCATACAAATTTTTATCATCTTATGTAATGAGATGATATTTTATATTGTATTGTTATCATCATCATCATCATCATCAACAACAACATGAATTTATTCTTCACTGTTTTGATCTTACAAGTTCCGTATTTCTTTTCAATTTGGTTTTACATTTTTATTTCATCATCATGGATTTTTCTTTGAAGCAAAAGATTAAAGTCTTAAGATAAAAATATTCAAACAACAAAAATATATTGTGCAAACGGAATACAAAACTAAATGTTAGATCGCCATTACTATCGTATTTACCAAGTATATATGTTATTATCTTCTACTCTACAGTATGTAGAGTTTTGTATACAACTAAAAAAAAAAATTATCTTCTGTTTATGATGACTGGGTACATAAAATATTATATAGAAGAAAACATATTTTCAATAAACAAAATGGAGAATATATATTGTAAATTATAGGTTATGTTATTTGAGGTTATACACAATTATTCTTTAGATATAAAAAAAAGAAGTCAAGTTTCATATTATTTATGGATGAAGATAAAAAAAATATTTTATGTATAGAGAAGTAATGTGGCAGCTAAATGTAAAAATAATTGTGGATTAGAAAGGAGTGTTCTGTAAAGATTGACTTTATACATTTAAGCGATACAAGTTTTGGTACAACCTTTTTGGTTATTGCTTTAGTAGTAGTTCCAGGTCGATTTAAGCGTTTTGATATTTTCTTTTGTACCTTCTATTTGAATAATAAACTGAATATGGTCACAATGCTTTTCCTAGTATGGTTTAAAGATGTAGTCCAGTCATCCACTAAAATTAGCAAAAAATAAGAAATCAACTCAAGTTCAATCGTTTAAATGACCTGATGATCTGCTGCAGATTTGCATCGGTTTGTTACAAAAAAAAAAAAAAAAAAAAATTACGGTAGTACACGAAATTTTGATCATATTTCCAAGCGTCCATGTTTCCAAGTGGATATTTTCACGAGGAAAGAATGTTCTAGTCACAATAGTGTGCGCGATCGTAAAGTACATCCTTTCCTAGATAATGGTCACTAGATCATGTCAGGAGAACCGACTTATGTTTTCACATAAGTTAGTCTGATTTCTACCTGCTCTAGCATTAAAGTTACCAATCCCTATTCTGATGTCGTGTTCCGGTATGGATCCCATCCGATCATCCAAATTGTTGAAAAATGAGTTTTTATCTTTGTGTTGGCTTACATCAGTGGGCGTATGAATACAAATTATTGACAGGTTGGCGAGTCAGATACATAAACGTAGCTTACAATTATCAACTGCTTCGAAATGTTAAACAGCCTTTTTTACCTGGGGCCAAAGAAGAAAATCAACACCAAGATTGCCGAGGTTATCTCCACTATGAAGCAATGTATAGCTTTGAAAGATATGGTCTTCACTGGTCATTTGGCCATCGACTTGGTCATTCTGGCCATCGAGTTTACTGGAGTGCAACGAGTTTCAAGCGATATTCTTTCATGGCTGATGTAGTATTCCATGCCATCTGTTCGGGGCCGTAGCTCTCCCAACTCTTTCGTGATTAACTTAATGTCCTACTTTACGCCATTACTAGTCAAATCGAGGACGTACAAATACAGGCTCGCTATAAATATTCATCTGCACAATGCATTGCTCCAGCCAGCCTATACTGGCTCCAACAGGGGGTCATAGTTCACCGATCGTAATTAAGTGATGAAAACCTCTTTTGCAACCCTTCTCTGTTGGGATTCGAAGTCGGTACCTCCCGAGCCAAACTCCGCAGCTTCAACCATTGCGCCAATTGCTCGGTTGGTATAATTTTGATTAGACCCATACTTTCTTTTGTTGCACTTTTTAACAATGAAGTTTTTTACGGATTTTAGGAGTCATCCCAGCGATTTAACCTGTGATTAGTCGCCTCCTACGACAAACCAAGGAGGCTGTGGTGACAGTACATTTTCGTTCATGTCACATTTTTAAAGTTTTCAAATACCAGAAAAAATACGATGGTAAGTAAACCCATCAAAATTGTAAAATTTACGCCAGATATCAAAAGTCAAACTAACTCTTGACAATAAATAACGGTTAGCCTATCAAAGTTGAGAAATTTCAGTTACAAATCGAAAGTGTCCTAAGCACAGCAAAAGTAATCATGTTAGCTCATCAAATTAGAGAAATATATGCCACAATTTAAAATTTTTGCAAACCCCAAACCTATCAAAACTCAGAAACATTGGCCATAAATTCAAATTTTTCAAAACCCAGAAATTTCATGTTTGCGTTAGCCCATTTTCCTTGTAAATCAAGAGTATATAAAAACGGAAAATACATTCGATGGTAAAAACTTAAAAACCTAAACAAAATGCTACAAATTGGATGCCTATATATAAAATTTGGAGAGTACATGATAATTAGCCCACCAAAACGGAGAAATTTATGACACAAAGTGAAAATCTCTAAAATCCAGAAAACACATGATGATTAGCCAACAAAACTGAGAAAAACACACAAAACACACAACGTATTTTATGTAAAATATACATGAAATACATGAATGATAGCGACAAAATGGGTAATTTTTCGTGGAATATAGTAGCACAGAGAACTATACTATATACACATAGCCACAGTTAAAACCAAAATTCAACCGTTAGTAGAAAGGTGCTTCTTGGAGTTTCATACTCTAGTATATCTAAAGGAACAGTACCAAAAGTGCAAAGTAGTATTATGTTAATGTTGAAAAGAACCATGGATTTAACGATGCAAAATATGAATACGCTTATGGAGATAGTCGATAAAATGCAAATATGACTGGCCTTAAACTTGCCATATGGAATGCAAACGGCTAAACACAACACAAAGCTAAGATCATTGGCATTCATCAAAGTAACTTCAGCGTGAAAACATCGAAAATTATTATTTTTTCAGTGGAAAGTGAAAGTTAAATAGTGAAAAAATAACTAAAACACAGAACAGCATCAACAAAAACAATAAGAAAAAAACATATAATATCAAAATAAATCAAATTCGGAAAAAGAAACTAAATAAATTAAAAATTAGTGAAATAAAAAAAAAACAAAATGGCGGGGCAACAAGCCGTGCTCAGACGGAAGAAAACTCAATATTGAAAGGGGGATTTAAAGGATTTGAGGAAAAAGAAATCAACAATAAAAGAAAATTTGAAAATAAGAAAGACGAAGAAGAAAGTGATAAAACAAAATATAACAAAAGAATAAATATATACAAAAACACAGAAATAAATACAAATATGGAAGTCACAAACGAAAACAACACGTGGTCAAAAAAAATGGAGGAAACAACAAAATTCCCAATTAACAAATACATAAACACAGATAAGGGACCATTCTATGTGATGATAGAATCAAAAACAACAAAAACAATGATTTCTATCATCATAGCGCAAATGTTTAAAGACCTCAAAATAAAAGTAAAGAATATAATCGAAATAAACAAAAAAATGGCTAGAATTGAGTTTGAAACCTGGGACAAGGCTAATAAATGCGTGATAGAGGACAACTCCATACACCAAATAATCAAAGAAAAAGAATATAGATGCTTCATACCAAAAGCATACACCCATGTGGAAGGAGTAGTCAAGGGATTACTAGGAGATTTCGAACTCAAAGAAATTTCTGAAAACATAAATTGTGAACACAAAATCACAAACATAGAAACAGTTAAAACATGGAACCGAGAAAATAAACAACTAAAAGACACAAACATCATCAAAATAGAAATTAGAGCAAATGAATTACCCAAACACGTAACATTCTACGACATAAAAGTGAAAACTGATATTTTCATACCAAAACTGAAATTTTGCGCATCATGCCTAAATTATGGACACATCAAAAAGAATTGCCACTCTAAGATCATAAGATGCAGTAAATGCGCAAAACCAAAAAACTCTGAACAACAACATGTATGCAAGGAAAAACCAGAATGCAAATTTTGTGAAGGTATCGAACACTATACAAACTCGAGAACATGCCCTGAAAAACAAAAACAGAATAAAATAAAAATTCACATGATAAAAAATAAAACTACATTTAAAGAAACAATAGATAAACTATACCCAAAACAAAACAAATTCTTCAAAGAAACCGAAACACAACATTTTCCGGCAATTTACAACACAACAGAGCCCAACACTCCAAATACATGGATCATCAGAGCAAACTCACACGAGCAAATAGTAAAAGAACAAAGAGAAAAAATAGAAAAACTGGAATATATAATAAAAAAATTCATAACACTAAGTAATAAAGCATACACGACCTCAGAATCGGATCTATTAGCAATAGATCTGAAAGAAATTGTGCAGAAGCTAAACAGAAAAACACATGAATAAAAAACTAAAAATAATTCAATCAAATATAAGAAGCCTTAAAAGCAACAAAGAACTATTACAAACACTACTAAATAAAAAAGAAATTGACATTGCCATTCTAAACGAAACGTGGACACATCAAAACAATATTCCCAAAATAAAAAACTACAAACTTATTACAAAAAATAGACAAGATGGATATGGAGGTGTGGGATTCCTAATAAAAAACAACATAGGAAGTAAAATTGAAGACCTAAACATAAACCTAACATACATTGAAGCAATACAAATACAAATAAAATACGGGAAAGAAAAATTATACATCATTGCCTTCTATAATCCATCAAATAATAATACACAAGAAAAAACAGAAGAATTTAAAAATTTAATAAAAATAGCGGAAAAAAACCGCAATACAATAATAGCCGGGGACATCAATGCTCATAGCTGTCTTTGGGAAGAAAATAGCAAAGAAAACAAACTAGGAAGAAGCATCGCAGAAATAATAATAAAAAACAATATACAATTACTAAACAATAAAAAACCCACAAGACTAAATATGAAAAACCATACAACATCAGCTATAGATATCACGCTTTGCACGAGGGATATAGCACATAAGATATCATGGGACTGCCTGGATGATAATATCGGTTCTGACCACCTACCAATAATAATACAAATAAAAACTAATACATACTACAGCAAAGAAATAACAAAGTGGAAAAAAGTAAACCAAGAACTCGAAAACATAAATAGCTTAAACAACGAAACAGAAAACATAGAAGCCAAAATGGTAGAAATAATAATGAACAATACAAAACAAACAACCATAAATAACAATAACATACCAAAACCGTGGTGGAATGATAAACTCCAGAGATTATGGAACATAAAACATAATAAACAAAAATGCTACAACAGATCTAAAAACCTATATACAGCAAATGAATTACTTAGATCAATAGCCATACTTAAAAAAGAAATCATAAAATCAAAAAGAACCAGCTGGGAAAGATTCATAAGCGAATTAAACCCAACAATAAATACAAAACATCTCTGGAGTAAAATAAACAAACTAAAAAACAAAAAAGAAAAAGGATTCAACCTATTAGAGGACTATGAAATGTCAAAAAAATTCATGAACGAAAACTTCCCTGAATCAACTGAAGAAACAAAAATACCACTGGAAAAAGCGAATATAATAATCAACAAATTTAATAGCAAGATAATAACAGACATAATAAAAAACAAACAAAATAGCGCACCAGGTGAAAACAAA
Organism: Tipula confusa; assembly: GCA_963556175.1. NCBI lineage: Eukaryota > Metazoa > Arthropoda > Insecta > Diptera > Tipulidae > Tipula > Tipula confusa. The sequence goes on along the minus strand of OY744476.1, from coordinate 79,596,065 downwards.
ATAGCTTACAAAACAATAAAAACATTAAGTAAAACAAACACAAATATAATAAACCATATAGTAAACTACCTCAATAAAATCTACAGAAACCAACAATATCCAGATAATTGGAAGAAGATAAAAATAATCACAATTCTAAAACCAAATAAAGACGAATACGATACACTAAGCTACAGACCGATATGTCTTCTAAATATATTTGCTAAAATTTTCAACAAAATAATACTGGAAGAGCTATATGAGCACCTGGAAGACAAAAAAATCCTACCAAAAAACACTTACGGATTTAGAAAAGGAATAAATATAATGGATTACTTCATAAACCTATTCAACGAAATAAAAAAAGGAAAAGAAAATTGGAAATCACAAATACTAATTACAACGGATATCACGAAAGCCTTCGATAACGTAAATAAAAGCATATTAATACAAAAACTAATAAATATAGATACACCAAGACACATAACAAATTGGATATACCAATTCCTGACAAATAGGATTATCATTTATGACAACGGAACAACAACGATAAAACATACAACCAACAAAGGAATACCACAAGGTAGCTGTCTAAGCCCATGCCTATTCAACATCTATACAAAAGAAATACACAATATACAAGAAGAAAACACCACCATATTCCAATTCGCAGATGATGTAACAATACTAGTCAAAGGCACAAAGGAAGCAGAAACACAAACTAAAGCAAACAGAATGCTAAACAAACTAAAAGAAACACTAGAACAACATAACCTGAAAATTAACCCAAACAAAAGTTTCTATATGAGACTATACAAAAACAAACCATCAGATTTGGAAATCAAAATAGACAACATAAAACTAAAAGAAGAAAAAATAATAAAAATACTAGGAATTACACTTAACAACAAACTATCACTACACCCGCACTACAAAAATTTAGATAAAGAAATAATTAAGGCCACAAATCTATTAAAAATGATTACGTACAAAAACGGAGGGGCACACCCACATACAATGCTTAATATACAAAAAGCTATAATCCAAACAAGAACCAAATATGCAGACGTCATAACACCAACAAACATAAAAAACACAATAAAAATAAAACAAACAATTATCAACAGAAGCATAAGAATATGCACCGGAATGTTAAGAACAACACCAATACCAACATTACTGGCGGAATCCGCCACACTGACAGCTGAACTAGACAACAAAATAACAACACTAAAATATTTGGCAAACCATATCAACAAAAATAGCGACATTGGAAAAAAAATAAAACAAAACGAAATAGTAGGAAAATACCAAGAGCTATACAATGAATACACATTCTTAAAACACATAGCACAACCAGACAGCAAAACAGTCACATCTACAACAAAACTTAAAATTTACGAAGACAACAACAGACAAATAAATAATAAACTAGAGGAAAGAGAAATCTTAAAGAACCACACAGAATTCTTAAATAAACATAAAGAATACTTCGAAATATACACAGATGGATCACTAATTAATAATCAAGGAGGTATTGGCATCTATTTCAAAAACACAGAAACAGAATATAAAAACAAACTACTAAACAAAGCATCGATAAAAAGAATAGAAACAATAGCCATCAAGGTGGCCTTGGAGGAAGCAATTAAAATGGGAAAATCAAAAATAATAATATTAACAGACTCTAATAGTACATGTACATCCATTAAAAATGTCAACAAAAACAAAAAATACAAATACTACGAAAAAGAAATAATAGACAAAATAATAAATAAAAATCTAGAAGTAATAATAAAATGGATACCGAGTCACATCGGTATCATAGGAAACGAAAGAGCAGACAAGCTGGCCAAAGAAGCCACAAAATTAAACGAAGCCACAATAGACAACGAAATCCCCATAGAAGATATACACAACATCATTGAAGAGAAAATTAGACTAGAATGGATAGAAAAATACAATGCATGGACCACAACTGTGGGCAAATACAACAAACAAATAAACACCACACCAAACAGAAAACCATGGTTCCACGACTCACAGCTATCTGCATACAACATTAGACAAATAAATCGGCTAAGAGCGGGACATGCAAAAAACAAAAAATTCAAATTCACCATGATGTTAGAGGACAACAACATATGCGATAAATGCAACGTCATAGAAGACAATGAACACATAATAGAGAAATGCAAAAAGTATGACAATATACGCCAAAAATACAAAATTATCAAAAACAAAAAACTAATAGACATATTAAAATCAGGTAACTCCAAAAACTACAAAGAGATATGCAACTTCTTAAAAGAAATTGAATATAATCTATAAAAACAAAACACAAAAACACAAACAAAAATAAAGATGAGTACAAAACCATAAATATAATAATAAACAAAATAAAATAATACAGTTTATAATAAATAAATAAATATAATATAATATAAGAAACATAATAAACACATAGGTCATATGGATTAATAAATCCAGACCAAAGCAAAAGAAAAAAAAAAAAAAAAAAAAAAAAAAGATCATTGGCACAAAGCCTAGCATTGCTCATCGAAACAATAGTAACATAATGTTAGTATCTGAAACGCGTTTTACAAATAAGAACTATAATTTTTTCCCCTATAGAAAAGCTCCTGGTTGCAGAGCTAAACCACACCTCCCTCTGTGGGAGATAACCACGTTAAACATATTTAATGGAGGTTAAGACTAACATCGCCGAACGGCAGATAACTTTTTGAAACCATAAAGGAGGGAGCAAGGTTTTGATTATATTTAGCAACTGGGCAACCCACCTACTGGCTAACAAATACAAAAAAGAGTATGTAAAATTACGATTAGATCTCCAACTAATATTTATTTGGAAGTAAAGATATAAAACAAGTTTTAGAGAGTGCAGCATAAAATGTTACACTCGGTAATATTCATGAGAAAGTTAAAAACTCTTTCATATGATATCCAGGAACTTGTTAAAGAAAAGTGAAGAATAAGGAGGTAATGATAATAATCAGAATCATTTTGATTAAAGTGGAAACTAAATCGCGCTTAATACTGTAAGAATTGCATTAAAAGGGGGAAATAACCAAAACTTTCAATATTTTTTAACTGAACTCTCGGTACCCGAAAAGACAGATTACTTTTTGTAGAAGGTAATGAAACATTTAGAAAAGTGGAAAAGTAGAACCCAAGCTTTCACTGCTCATCTAAAGGGAATATTCTCACCTCACCAAGAAATTAATAAATTTGTGTTACTTGAGCAAACGGATAGTGAAATACGTTAAAATGTCATATAAACCTAAATTAAATACAATAGCGGTAATTTTCATTGCGATCGTATATGATCTGGTTATTTACCTCAGAAATATATATGGATATATTACAACGATATATGTTTTAACAATGATACAAAATCCTGGGACAAATGAAACACAAAAATCGATATATCGAGCAAATTTCCAATATGTCAAAGCTTTTTGAGAAAATTATACTAATTAAACTTAAATCAGGATTCGAAAAGCGAATAAAGATGTGTGTGGCCGTTGTCAAACGTGGTTAAAAGATTGTTCATCAGTTAAGTGGAACTATCCTTTCCAAAGCTATTATATTGTAAAACAAAATGATTTAACCACTGGCTTAAATCATGTTAAGTGTCTGTGGACTAATGCAATAATATCAACATTTGCTGATGTTGTAGTCATCTAGATGTGACACAATCTCGCACACTGCCTCAGGAGAATTTCAAAATCATCCATGCAAAATTGAGGAAAGGCTAAGAACTTAAACATCCAAAACTAGACATTAAAAAGTGAGTGAAAATGCATAAATATGCATGCTACACCCCCAAAGGTTTCACTGTGGACGGACTCTACCACTGTACTCGCTTGGCTGTCAAATCCACCTAGAAAAGGGAATGTATTCGCTCAACCGAGTAACGGAAATATTAAGTTCAACAGATGCACAGAAATGGTACTATGTCCCAACAAAGCAGAACCCAGCAGACTGTGCATCCCGCGGTATTTCTCCCGAACAATTACTCAACGATCAAATGTGGTGGCAAGGTCCAGAATGGCTACGTTGAGAACCAAATATGTTTCCTGAACAATTAAAAATCAACAGAAAGGAGCAGATCGGTGCGGTCACAAATTTAGCAATAGATCCATTAAAAAACAATATTCCAAAAGAATCTATAATCAATGAGCTCGTTAAAAAATACTCGAGCATCACTAAAGCAGTTCGCATTCTTGGGTATGTCGAGCCAAGCACAAGGTTAAGGGGATCAAGCCACTTAACAGTAGAAGATATGCATGAATCACTCGCAATGATAGTGCGAGAGGAGCAATTTTCAAGTTTTGCTGCAGAAATAAACAATTTGCGCGAGGGTTCGCTCGTAAAGAAATCTAACATATTTTTATCTCCTTTTCTAGATAATTTCGGCGTTTTAAGAGTTGGTGGGCGCCTAGGGCACGCCGAAGAGAACTATGACATGAAGCATCCAATAATATTATCCGGCAGTCACCCTTTAGCAGTCAAATTAATCCAAGAAGCACACTAAAAGAACATCCGGGCATTTCTACAATCGAGCGTTGACTATGCTGGTCCATACAACGTCAGAAGCAGCAAACTAAGTAAAATCACCACCTACAAGGCATACCTCGTTATATTTACGTGTATGGCAACCAAGGCAATACATCTGGAGTTGGCCTTCGATATGACCACAGACACGTTTCTTTCAGCGTTCAAAAGATTCCAGAACAGACGAGGAATTTGCACGGCGTGTTTAGTGACAATGGTACCAACTGTGTAGGCGCCGCAAAAGAAATAAAAAGATTCTAGCAATTATTGGCGAAGACCAGTTATTAATTTGGGCCACAACCAACAACACAAAGTGGCATTTCATACCGCGGGCATCACCACATTTTAATGGGCTTTGCAAAGCTACAGTTAAGTCCATTAAGTTCCATTTGCCACGTGTACTTGGGCAGACCATATTACGCTACGAAGAACTCAATTCACTCTTGATCCAAATAGAAGCTTTATTGAATTCCCGACCTCTATGTGAGCCTCTGGTTGAGCAAACCGAAGCGCTAACACCGTCGCATTTTATCATGGGACAACCAATAACAGCAGTACCCGAGCCAAACATAACACACCTGAAGGTCAACCGACTATCTCGCTGGCAGATGATACACCAATTATTTCAACATGTAGCAAGACGATGGCAAGCAGAATACTTGACTACTTTAAACAGTTTGTGAAAGTGGCGATATAAAACAAATAACATCAAACCAGGCGACATCGTAGTCATTCGAGATGATAATATTCCACCAGGTCAATGGGCACTGGGTCAAATACATGCTGTTCACCCTGGTCGAGACGGAATAGTTCGAGTCGTATTTATTAAAACATCCAAGTCAGTGCTGGAGCGACCCATTACCAAAGTTTGCCTGCTACCAGTAATTGACTCATCGGATTCGTCAATGGCGGCGACATGTCGGGAATCACAATCCACACCATAACAACTAAAATAAGAAAACAATATATATTAACATCTCAATACTCATTTGACAATCAACTTTTATGAATGCCAAAATTGTAATTGCAAGATTGTACTAAAATAAATGGGTGCGTTTTATACTTAAGGTATTGGCCACCTACCATGATCGGTAAGAGGTATGAACTCTCACAAAATGAACTATCACAACATTCTTCTATTCAACTGACCACCAATGTGAAAACATCAAACCCAAATTATTAATAAAGAAAATTTGTAAAACCAAACCAAGGTGAAGTAAATTATACCAACTTCGGAAAACCGAATTCTGCATCGAATAACCCGGCGCATCATTGTGTAATTAAAGCGAAGTCAAAACTCAGTGCGAAAAACTTTCACTTTCTTGACAACAAAGCTATAACCAATTTGATCCAAATTTGAACAAATGAGTGATTAAAAGAAAGAATTTCAAAATATAAAGAAAAAGTCACTAAATTTTAACAGCCAGTAAAACTTCGGATATTTCGTTAGACAGTAAATAAAATTGAAACGTTATATTTAGACGTGAAACGAATGGGAATGGGATATGGGAAGCATATACTTTGATAAGGCATTTATCGGTGATTGAGGCCTACTACGCATAAGACTGAAACAAAATCTAGGAGAGATATATGACATGTGAAATACTAGTAAAACTTAGTGTTGCAGTTTATGAACCAACCGTTGATACAACATAGTTCAGTCACAGCCCTCCCCATCTTCCTACACATGCTTTGGAAGCAGAAATACAGAAAAAAGATCCGTGATTAATGTTAATCTTTGTTTTAGTGAATAAATTGAATGAATAATCAAAAGAAATATGGGCTCACGAATCGATAAAGAAAAATAACTTGTCACTGAAAATGTTCAATTTTAACAAAATTGACTAAACATTAGAAACCAATTAAATCCACCGCTTTACGACAAATACGTCATAAAATCGCTGAAAATCTAATTTATATACACTTAATATGACACAAAACTTTAAAATTTATACAAATTAGATTTTAAAAAATTGATTAAACATTACAAATTCTCCGTGTCCAATCGTTTATGACATAAGATTGCTCACAGAGAGTACGTTCAGAAAAGGAAAAAGCAAATGTCTACGCATTTCAGGATTAGAAATGTCATCTGGTATTCTGACTTTGACATCAGCTCATCTGATTAATCCAACTTTGTTTTTACGAACCAAACAAAAAATACCATTAACAAAAATGTGAATAAAAAGTTAAGCTTAGTCACTCCGTTCTTTAACGCACAAGCCCACATAGATATACTAATTGGAGCTGATAGATGCCTTGAGGTTTTATTCAATCATGGAAAACGTTGCTAATGTGGAAAGGCATATATTTAAAGGGAACAAATGTGATTTTTGTAAATACTTTTGTGATCTATAAGTTATCGTCCAGCAAGGTAGCAATGGTGGCTGACGTCAAGAAAATGTATCGATAGGTCACCCTAAATGAAAACATGGAAGTTTAAAACTTTTTTTTAAAAACGAGGACCTGAATCAATGTATAATAGAAGATTTTTATATTGGCGATGTTTTAACCGTTTATATTGGCGATGTTTTAACCAAGCCAATAAGCTATATAACAGATGTGTTGGGCAAAAACGGGTTCCATTTGAGTGGATAGAGTTTAAACTCTATTTGTTTATCCGACTCAAACAATGAAGTAATTATGAGTGCATCTCTCCGTATATTCGATCCACTAGGAGCTTTATTTCCATCCATTATTTAAAGTAAAATATTATTCCATTAAATTGGGGCTGCTAAAAATAGAATGAGGTGACGAGCTACCACATGAAATAGAAGATGAATATACGAGAATACGAAACCAATTTGTACCAAGAAAGCATATACCGATATTCATACACAACCAAGGTCTATCACGAACATTCAAGTTTGCACACGCTAGTGAATTAGCTAAGAGCTCACATTATATCCAAGAATAATCCGGTAGATCACGGTTCTGATTTCCATAATGATGTTCAGTATAAAGAACATCGTTACACAACTCATCGTACGAACTTTCTTAAAAGTAATCAAACATAACTTGGTAGGGATCCATCTTATTTTTTGGCCCATATGTTTTTAATAATCTACTGCATGTTACTATAAAAACTAATTCGAAAATTTTAATTTTTTGCTCAACTGAACCTATCACTTTAATTTCACTGACTCTTAGAAAACCTGGAAAACTTCATAGAATAATTTATGGTTTTAAATTTAATTCATATAATACAGTATTAAAAATATATCATACGCGCCTAACTTATTTACCATACCCATCAAATTTTCTAATTCCCATCTGTTTATGGAAAAAATTATCATCTTTCATCTTATCCTTAAAGTTACTCGGCTGTATACGTATATACAAAACCAAAGAAAAAATGAAATACAAAACTGTCTTAACAATTTTCCATGCAATATATAAATATGTATATATATATATATATATATCGATGCCGAATGTGTGCACAGTACATTTTTTATACGAGCGTATACAGTTGTATGTATTTGAAAAAATCATGATAGGAAAATACATAATGAACGAACAAAAATCGGAAAATGAAAAAGAAAACATAATAAATATATAAAAATCGAAAAACCAACATAAAAAAATACGAATATTCCACCATCAACCACCACCACCGCCAACATCACAGTAACTACACCAAAATCTACAATAAACCTCTCTCCTGATATTTGTAGATGAAAATGAATGAAAAATAAAAATTTTCCTTTTTTATTTTCCATTCGTTTAGTTATTTTCGGTGTTGTTGCTGTTACTCGTTGCTTTCGTATTATTTGTTATTTTACAATATATAGGGGTGGTGAATCGAATGAATGGGGCGCTCCAAAATGGATTGAGGATTTGATGTGGTACAGTACATATATATGTAAGGTAGTTTAGGTTATGTTTTGTTTTGGGGTTATATTGTTGTTACACACAAACAAAACACCAGTTAAATATCGTATATATACATCTAGATATATACAAATCTACATACGTACGTACGAGTGTATTCGGGTGGAATCCTAAAAAAAACACCAACAACAAATACAACATGGCATTGCGGGGGATGTGAGATGATGTTTTGTTCGAGTATAAAAATAAAATGTATATAAAAAAAATTTATAAAAACTTCATCTCCGTGGCCACCTAGTAACATATACTTGAACTAAATATAATATTATTATTATATAGTTTTAGATAAAGATGTATTCACAATTTAACGGAGGATTTGGTGGTTTGGAGCATGTATACGAAGCGAATTGGGTATAGTTCTGAAACTCGTCGGTATTGAAATTCATACAAAAGAGGAACAATGATTCAATGATTATACCTGCAGCCATTCTAAGGTATCCAATAGGAATTCACAACTTCTGCAGAAATTCGAATATTCCATGGTACATTTGTAATGCTGGGAACTATTTTTGCTTGCGTTCTATGCACAATAACTATAAATAATGGGCTGGTCCAGCTCCACGATTCAGAGTTGAATATCATAAGTATATATGAGGATTTTGGTCATTTTGTGAAGAAGAACTTTGCAGTCTGGAGATAATTATGATATTCTTTCAGTTAATCAATCACTTGAAGTAAACTTTATTTTTAATTGGTTTTGTTTTGATTCAATGTACATTTCCCATGTCAACCTTCTATCAATATATCGCTTTGTTGAGGAATAGTGATATGGCCTAATTTCACTGTTGGACATGAAAGTTATATGTGTTGACAGTCCTTTATTGTCACTTATTCGCCACGTTATCAAGCAAAATTCTCAATTTTGAACAAATAATTATCTAATTCTCTTAAAGCAGTTTGAAAAATTTTGTGGGAACTATCAGCTATGTTGTCGGAAAACGTTAAAGTGGCCAACTTTTCAGTTAATGGTAAATTACTGTGAACAACTAGTATAATACTGTTTCCAATGCATCCATTTATTTGTTTAAAGTGATTCTTGATTTGGGATAAGTAACTTTCAAGACTTTATCTCAAAGTAAGAATCAGCATTACTTAGTATTGCATGAAATTAGGGCAAAAGGATTTAATATTAGCATTGTTAAAAATAACATGGGTTTTGTTTCCAGATACAATGCTTATGCCATAAAAAGTAACGATAAGTAAAATCACAAATTATAAGATGTACAATTTATAATATTGCAAAGGATTTACTAGATTATAGCGAAAGGAACTAGTAATTTTGCATTTTTTTTTTTTGATCAGCCAGTGGACTTAAAGTCCCTTCCTTGACGGCAACCAATTCACTCAAGTACAGTATACCACCTGCGCATTGCATAGCTCTATGTCACTCTATACAATGACATAAAAGATGGGTCGGCCCATGAGTTCTACACACCAATGAGGTTCCAAGTTGTGTTCATCACCGATCGCAATCGTGTGTGCAAAATTTCGTTTTGCATCCTGCCTCCCATTGAGATTCGAACTCGGTACCTCCCGCGCCAAGCGCCGCTGCTCTAACCACTGTGCCATTTGCTCGGTTAATTGGCCACTTGCTCGGTTCGGCACAAAGGAACTGGTATATTGTGGAGAATGCTAGAGAATGCCATGACGGAAAATTGCAAGAAATTGTGTCAAATTGGCCCATGAGTTCTACACACCAATGAGGTTCCAAGTTGTGTTCATCACCGATCGCAATCGTGTGTGCAAAATTTCGTTTTGCATCCTGCCTCCCATTGAGATTCGAACTCGGTACCTCCCGCGCCAAGCGCCGCTGCTCTAACCACTGTGCCATTTGCTCGGTTAATTGGCCACTTGCTCGGTTCGGCACAAAGGAACTGGTATATTGTGGAGAATGCTAGAGAATGCCATGACGGAAAATTGCAAGAAATTGTGTCAAAATTATGTACTTCCCAATGATATGAAAAATGATAATTTATATAGCTAAACCAAGTCAAAACAACAAGTGCCTAATCTAAATAACAAAATGCTGAGTAATACGGAGTCACATGTAAATTTCGAACCTTTAAATACCTCTTTCAATGGAGATGAGAAATATGTACGTTTATGATCAGGGCTGAAAATTTTAAATGGGAGGGATTCTTAAGCAGATATCGGGAAATTATGTTACTCTTTTTAAGGGGATGCATGTGTGTTTCAGAATGGAAACTTTCACAAGATGAACCAAAATACTAAATTTAACCGAGAACACATCGGTTTTAGTTGCTGGGTATCCAAATCACGAACAAGACCGTGCTACTCGTCAGAAACTTCAATATATGAAGGCAGTTGAAATAGCGGCAGTTTACTTTACAAGTTTAACCCCAAATATTGATGTTGGTGATGGAAAATGAAAATAAAATTGTACGTGCGTTTGGTTGTTTTCCACTGAGGTGACGGTTTAGTGGCACATGCCAAACCCATTCGCTAAGGCAGGTCCAGAAATGCAACAGCTAAAAGTGTAAGATTTAAAACAATTTGCTTGACCTGGAATACATCGCACGTCATACTGATGAAATGACGCCCAACTGTGTTTTGTTTTATTTTTTGTAATATATATTATCTCTTTTAATATAAGCTTCGAAATTGTCCTGGATCTTTGAATTTAAAAGTTTTACTATTTTTGTCTTTGTCTTGTCTTTGTTTTGATAAACAGTGGAAATATCTTGTCATTATTTAATTTATTTGGTGGTTTAATCAATTTTTTAAAATCTAATTTATATTAATTTTAAAGTTTTGTGTAAAATAAAGTATATATAAATTAGATTTTCGGGAGTATATGCCGCATTTGTCATAAAACGGTTAATTCAATTGATTTGAATCAACCACATTTGACTTCTTTAGTTACGATATGATATCTGGTGGGATTCTGAAGTCAACTGAACCATGTTATGATATTAGAGACGTTTCAGCATAAACACATTTTCTTGCGATCCAATCATAAACTATACACAATTTTATATGCCGCCTATCTGGTTTTTATTTAAATTTATCGCACCACAAAATCAAATTTCAAATAGTAAACCTATAAGTTTTCAAAATCTACCTTCTGGTTGAAAATGTTTTGTCAATGTAAAACGAAAACTTTTCAACATGTTTGACCCCAAATGGTAGAAAAAAACTACCTGGAACCTATATGTGATACATTGCAGAACTGTCCATCAAAATTTCGTTTCGAGGAGTCCTGGGAACTTGCAAATTGATAACAGTTTGTTGTTTTTTGCACGCAGTGAAACTTTTATCACTGCTAGCTAGAAGTACCTACAAATGGAAAATTAGATTTAATGTGTACCTTCAGCGTAATTGGAACAACTTCTCACATATTTGAAAGGGTTAACCGTTAATAATTCAGAATCTGTTACCCTACAAAATATTAAAATTCGAAGTTAAAATTCGAAGTTGTAATTTGTACCACGAAATGATGACGATAATAGCGATTAGGATGATGCCAACAGAGACGATGAGTTTAGTGAATGTTTTGGTGGATAAAGGCGACTTTAAAGAATACTGTAAACTACCTGAGCTATTACTTTTGAGTTTTAACAAAAATATACAAGAAACAGAGTCGGGCCAACTATTTTTTAAATGTACCAAAACCAAAATTACTTTTTTCGTCGTTAAAGAATTCGATATTCTGATAATTCTTGCAATCTTAGTTTTAAAAATGTAATTCCAAATTAGCATTTTGTGCTTACGGCTGCAAATGGTATGTTTGTTAATACTTTTGGCTCAAAACTTTTAGATCTTGAGCTTGGGTTTCTTCAGAAATGGTGCCTTACCTTCGTGGTAGCAACTGTTGATAGACCTATAATAGGAGCCGACTTCCTAATGAAGTTTAGTATCAAAGTGGTTCTTAAGTAAACGTTTAATCGATGGCACAACAGATATACATGCAAATGCATCGATTGATATTAACACTACTCCATTACCAATACATTATTCTGTGTCAGGGTTATAAGAAAATTTAATCGAAGCATTTTCATCATTGATATTCGTATGAAATTTCAGTTAAACATAAACTCAACTTCCGTTTTCTAGGCCACGAAGGCTGGATAGATTTAAATATAGTATTACTAAAAATGAATTTTGCAGTAAAGGCCCAATTCTGTATAGGAATTCCTTCATATTTCTCCATTTTTTCTCCATTACATTCAGTCCCACAGAAAAGGATTGACTACCTTGTGGAAACTACCGTCGCTTGAATGCAGTTACTGTGTCAGGACGGTACTCTTAACCTCGTATTCACGACTTCTCTTATTAAATAATTTAGAAGGGTGTATGAAATTTTCGAAAAAAGACCTGATACGAGCTTAGCACTAGTTACCAGTAGCTACAGTGATGCATATAAAATAGCCATAACAGCTATAGTAAATATAGACAACATCACAGGTCTATTTGGTGTAAAACTTAAATAAGTGTTAATCGGCCTTACATTCCACAAGATCTACGCCAGACTGCTCATCCCAGAATTAAAGCTATCAGACATCTTGTTACTACCAAGTATTTCAGCACTGCTGTATGAATATTGGTTTTTATGCTAAACATTTCGAAGCTTTTAAAAAATTGAAAAATGTGTGACATATTCCCTCCGAATTTAAATGACAACCACATGGCAACACATACATTACAGCAGATTTAAAGGATCGCAAACATGTATTTTGACGAGTGGACAAAATTGAACTTTACCAAAAAAATAAATACAGACGATTTTGGAAGTACTACGTAAACACTGTAAATGGAAAATCGGTGTTTACCATTGAACGGTTCAAATCAGCTAATTCGGCCGAAAGTCTCAAAAAAAAAAAATACAACTATCCGTGAGGGTTAGCCCACCAACAGATAAATTCTAACCGTCTTATGATTCTAGAAAATATTGGGGCTTATGTTCATACGTTCCTCGAAAATTTTTTTAAAGCCTTTCTGAATTAACGTAACACCCGTAAATCGCGCGCATATATTATATCGATTGTGAATACACCTTTATTTTACTATGACATTTAGGGGTTGAAAAATAGCTGAGACACAACAAAAAAAATAAAATTAAGAAGGAAGAAGTAGAAGAAAATGGAAAATATAAAATTATATATTTATAGAATCCAACAGAAAAAAAAACAAAAATAATAAAAAGTTTACATGTTATTTGAAATTCTTTTTTTTTTTGTTTAAGGGATGAAATTTTATTTTCTACCCACAACGATATAAACAAAACCAGCACCAGTATAACAACAACAAAACGCTGGATAAATTTTCGCTCCTTTCAACTGATTCATAAAAAATTGAGGTGGTTGTATTTTTTGACAAATAAATGATGATGATATTTAAAAAGAAGAACGGCAACAAAAAAAAAAAAAAAAAAGGAAAATCCTAGAGATACGATGATGGTACGAGTATAATGTGGCAGGATGCTTTGGTGTATGTGTGTGTGTGTAATGTGTATTAAAGGTAAAGATTTTTTTGTTACGATTTAAATAGGGATTTTCCTATAAATTTTCCTCACCTCCTTTTTTTTGGTACTGTGACTTAATTTTTATATAAATTATGTATACATATTTGGTTATAGTTGATCGATGATTTATGAGTTTTTAATGTTTTTAGACGTTTTAGTCAAATAAAAATTGAAATTGAACTTGTCGACTTTGTGTTTATGTGTGTGTGTGCGATGATGAGATAAATTTGGTGAGTGATTACATGACAAAAGAAACTGAAATTCGTTTCACTTATATATAGTAGCTATATAGATGAGAGTGTATCGAATCGATTTGATTGATTGATAACAGCGCGTGCAAATATTTTGTGAAAATTTTCAAAATGTTTTTGGTTAAGTTTGAAAGTTTTTATTAAAATATTGATCCGTGTATTAGCACAGATTAGTTTGGTGGCTCAGTGGATTGAGATAAAATATAGCAATGTTCGTATATTGTTCACATCACTTTGCCTTTTATATTTGTAGAGGAATATTTTAGAGCAATGACACTACATAATAAATCTAAATAATTAAATTTTTTTAAAAACTGTGTGTCTTAGAACTTCAAAATATTTAACCCCATATCGTCATTATAACAAATTACTCGACTAAAAGTAGAATCTGGGATTTAAATAATTTGCTCTACTCGGAGAATATTACTAAAATTTATTTGAGATGAAAAATATTTTATACTAAACTCTCCTCCATATATCCGATATCCGATATACATAACCAGATAGTGTATATTGAACAATCTTCGAAAAAAGATGAAACTGATGTTGCAGTGTAAAACTTACACCGAAAAAATCTGCACCTAATTAAATGAAATGTAAATAGCGCTATCACAAATCTGAAAAAAGCTTTATTAAAAAATATAATGAAGAGAGTTATAGAACTATTTCAATGGACTCACAGTGACAAAAGCATTTTTGGTGGACAAATAGAAAACAATAAAAACAGAAAAGGCAAAGAGCTATCTTAACCGTAGAAGATTTAGAATAAAACATTAAGAAAAACATCTAGACTAAAAGTAAAATGTAAGAGCCAAGGCTGTAAATATATGCAAAAATTTTGAAACATTATTAAATTTTTAATTTTCTTGAAATATCTTCTGTTCAGATGTGTTCTATTAAAATAAATTCACCTCCAGCACCCAACACTGTATCCTGTAAAAACGATACATCTCCAGCAGCAATCGCAATGACATAGGCATAGTTATTTGCTTTGTATATAAAACCACAAAAAAAGTTGCATAATGGACCACCGCATAAACTTGCATGCATCAGTCCATGAAAAAGTATCAGCAGCCAAGACAAGATGTACCATTGAAGGTCCCTACAATCCAATCTATTGTCAGTTAGCACACTCGATGGTGCTGGTTTTGAGATTGTCATTGAAAATGTTAAGCTACGTGCTGTAAGAATAACGTCTTTATCTTTAAATTAAAAAAGAGAACTGGTGAGTATCCTATGACATTTAGTAGTCAAAACACTATGAAAAAACTACAACTTGTAAAAGGGAAACAAGCCTTTTGTGGGACCATCGTTTGCCCCATCTTGATATGTCAAATATTTGCAAAATGTCGAAAGGATTAGTTAAGCTAATGCCAAATGATATTTCTGGATTTCCTATGGTTTGAAAAGGTTAAATTAATTTGAAACAAATAAGAAAACAGTTTGGTGAACCAGAATACCAAAACAGCGCCCTTTGAAACGAGGAAACTCCTTTGTGGCCCGTTTGAGGTTAAAAGGAAACACATGATGAATACAGATACTTTGGAACTTTTATTGATGGTTTTATCCACTTTTTCGTTATCTTTTGCTTGAAGTTTAAGAATCAGTTATGGGATAAATTTAAAAAATATAATGCAATAGCAAATACGAACACTGTGGGACGATGCCGAATTCACAGTAATGTATTTAACAAGCCGTTCACCATTCGAAACATTAAAAACAAAACACCGTTCATAATGTGATACGACCGACCACCATCAAAGCATAAATTTTTTTATTTTTCCAGCTAGAGCCTTCGTGCATATTCCTAAATAAAAAGCACGAGGAAAGCTATCAAATAGAAGTTCTGAATATATGATGGTTAGATATATTATTTGATAAGAAAACTGGTTACATATAGGCAGAATTCTAACTTCAAATTCACAAAAAATTGCGTTAACTACTAACGCAAACGTTTGCGATACAGCGGGTATGAACAAACAAATAGCTCGAAGACTGGAGTTTCCCAACGATTATGAAAGTGATATTCATATGGCGTTTCTCACTGGAATGTATCACATTCAAAAAAAAAAAATTTTAAAAAATGTATTTGGGAATGATTATGAGATAAAGAGCCTAAGAGCATTTCAGGAAGCAATCTGTTCATTGGAGAAGAAATATACTTGTGACAGTACCAATTGGTGAACATTTTCACATAAGCATTAGACAACCAACTGCGTGAGTTCATCGTTGATTTTAGGAGGCGATGTCAATGCGAAACATCACAGCACAAATGACAACATACCAGTGAACACACTCTTGTGTGGTGTATAGGGAAATGCGAGATGTTACCAATAATGTGTTAGTATGTGCACTTCTTTAATACGCATTAAAGTAATTATACACGGGTGTCAAGGTGAACCGCATAATAAAGGATAAAACTCTCAATTACTTTTGGGCTAGGTTTAAGCTTATAAACTAATCAGTCAGCCATATATTTCTGGTGACAGAGATAACAAGTACAAAAAAATGAATTGGTACATAATTAGGTACCAAATTCTAAATAGAAAACCGATCTGTTTAGTTCTTAGCTTGCATAGACGCTTCAGCTGATCAACAGCAATTACCTGAAAAGAACATATTCCCACTATATAAGGAGGATTATAGAGAAATATTACTTTCATACTACGAAAGTTAGAGGCAAAATACATAATCTAAGTTATGATTATAAAGAATGATTTATTGATTCAATTGTAGATGACAAAGGAACAGTACCCTTAGAAAGAAATACGTTTCGACTAAAAAGTAAACCTCAGCAATGGAAATTAGCTTATATCATTATAATACTGAAGTCAAATAAGCCCTCTAGTAACTAAAGATCATATAAAGCCAAATGTTTCTTCTTTCAGTACTTTGAAATATCTTTCAGTACCTGGTGCTTGAAAAAAAGTTGATGCATATCAAGTGTGAAGAAACAATGAAATAATGAAGAAAAAACATTAAAAATGACGCATTTAGCTAAACGAAGAAAAATTAACTCACTTTACCTTTAATAATCAAAAACAAGTACCATTTCATATGCAGACGCAGCTATTGGCATGACTCTTGATGCTAAATAAACATGGAAAAAACATGTCAAAAAAAGATGAACTTAACAGCAAATATAGGAAAATGTATCGGCTTATTGGGAGATATTCAGAGCTATCAATACATAATAAGTTGTTATTACACCAATGGTATCCAGATTTGAGGCTGAACTAAGAACACTAGTATTAAAATAATACAAGCCTTCCAAAATAATAAGTTACGTGGAAGAGTGAATACTTCTTGGTATATATAAGAAATAAAAACGTACATAGGGATCTATGGATTGATTGAACTCGTCACTTAAGAAATTACTAATCTTGCAAGAAAACACATATTGCATCTTAGAGATCACAAAAATGCTAAGAATTGTAGTATGCGAAACATATCGGAAAACCGGAATACTTATGATGTGTGCCTCAGAATACTTTTCGAACTAAACTTTTCAAAATTCGAGGCTTGTGCTACTGTCTCTTAGGCAAAAGTTGAAAAGTCAATCTCGAGGTTACTTTTCAAAGAATTTTCATTTTATTGTGTGACGTGAATTAATGATTTTGTTAATTTGTTTTGACGTTAGTATAAAAAAATTCAAGTAAAGAAAAATAGAAAAATGTCCGGGTCGTACTCTGTTCAATGTAATTTTATTTATTTTCAATTTTTACCAAGCGCAAACGTTTCATTCAGTGCATTAGCACTGGAATAAGAATTAAAATCTTCAAAATATATGACTTTTTCTAAATTCTTAAAATTTCATTTTACGAAAGTTAAGTGAAATGTAAGGCAGACACAAACTTTTGTACTAGTGGCATCTGTTGGCATATTGCTTAAACTAACAATATATCGAAAAGTTCACTTTGGAAAGTCTTCTGAGGCACACATCATTAATCGACTAATCTAACTAAACTAAATTATAATGAGTTATGAGCTCATGCTATAGATGGAACTACCAGAAAAGTCACTTACTTTGCCTCAATTTGAAACTAAACTAAACTAAAAGGTATTATAGTTTATTTATAGTTTAAAAGTTATTTTAGTTATTATAGTTATTTTATAATTTTTGTGAAAAGTCACTAAAAAGTTACCTTGAAAATTTCAGCTACCACTTTTTAGCTACCACCTATGAAGCAATAGCGGAAGCTTGAACAATTTGAAAGTTTAGTTTGAAAAGTCGATCAAGCCACACAGCATTAATATAAAATTGAACTTATTGAAATATCAGGTCTAAAACAACTCGATATTTTATATAGCTTAAAAACATCTAATGATCTGGGACTGATGCTGTGTGCACAGAAAAAATAATATATTATTTATTAATATTAATATATATTAATATGTAAATTTTTTCTGTGCTGTACTTTTCGGTGACTTTTCACAAAATGTGTAAAATAACTATAATACATTTTGGTTTAGTTTAGTTTCAATTTGAGGCATAGCAAGTAACATTTCTAGTAGTTCCATCTATCTTTATATAGCATGAACTAACTCGTTATAATTTAGTTTAGTCGATTACACACAGCATAAGTTTCAAAATAGGTGAGATACATTTTAATTGCCTGTGAATTTATCTAAGTATACCATACGTCCAATAGCGAACAATTCGTAAATAAATTTGCAATATATTTGAAATCATTAAACAGTGTAAAAAATTTAATTATTTCATGGGATTTTAACTTGGACATTTTATTACGCAGTTCGAGATCTAAAATATAATATATTCAGAGTGTTTTCGGTTTTGCTAAATTTAGCTGGAAATAATTTGAAAAAGCAATGGAATGTGACTAACTGCATCGAAGGGAGTAGGAAAATTCTTATGTGTTGCAGATGTAATGATTAGTATTCAGTCTTTATATTTCTTCCTTTTAAGAAAGAGCTCAAAAGGCCTCACTGTTGAATCACTTATGTAGTAAAACAAATAGTAGGTTTTGTATATCGTTTTGAGCATATCTTTAATATGACTATTAAAACTGGAGTGTTTCCTGGTGTTTCAAAAACGTCTTGACAGATAGACGAAAAGTGCGCCATTCCTATAAATACAATAGCCTCACAACAGATAGAATGATTATTTGTAATGAAATTTGTAACAGATTCGTACACATTGGTCACATTTTGCATTAAAAATAAAATTAACAGAATGCTTACATATGGTACCTGATATATAATTAATTGTAGTCAAACTAAAAATGTACCCAATTATGTACATCTAAACAAAATGAAAATGATCAAGAATCAAATTACCCAACTTTTATGGTGATATCTATAAATGGTTGGTATTATTCGTGACTCATTTAGAGATCTGGTTGTTGATAATCCAACCATTTCTGACAGTCAAAAACATTATTACTTGGATGCAGTACTGACAATATACTCTGAAATTATTTTTCAATATTAAATCCAAGGCAGAAGAGTCTAAAAATGAAATTTGAAAAACAATTGAAATACATGATGTGCTGGTAGTGTACGCGATTAAAACCAAATTGGGTAATGAGACAAGAAAAATTATTACTCTTGATTCGTTTATGGATTTTTTCATAGATGTCGCGCCTAAAACTCATTGAACAAAAATGTCCCTAGCATATCTTCGTCGGCTACATATCTGCAACAGAAATCTTCAGCAATATTTGTGGTCACTGAAAAGGAAATTGATAAAGATAAAAAATGTTTGATATGTGGTTAATCTCATTTTATTGAAAAGTGTACATTATTTTCGAATTTTTCATCTGAAAGGTTACGTTTTGAAAATGTAAAACTTTTCAAATTGTTTATCAATTGTTTGAGACCCAATCATAGAAGTATTTTACCATTGGCTACATATTGTTGACTACATTTGGCAACGATTGAATTCGAGTCAGCTTAATTTACACCACAATCAACCGAAGCTACGATTAGCATGCTGCGTAAAAACGCTGCGTGGCACAACTGTTAATTTCTGACTTCAAAGATGAATAACAAGTGTGTCGTGCATTATTGGACAATAATTAAATCAACAATTGCATTCCAAACCAATTAAATGTTGAATATAACGAATGGGTTTTACCACAATTCAGTAAAGATTCAAAAAATAAAGAGATAATTAAAACATTTGGGTTGTCGTGGGGAATAAAAGCCGATTCGTTTAATTTCATCATATCGAATGTTGATAATAAATGTTCAACAACCAAGCGAAGTCTACTGTTCCATATTGCCAGATTATTTGATCCACTGGGCTTAGTTACTCTGCAGTAATTGTCGAAGCCAAAATTAGTATGCAGCATACAATTTTCACGGTTTTGATTAGCATATACGATTCCTGCATATACTTAAAAACAGTTGATGCACCGATCAATATTTTTTCTTGTATCAAGCAAATCTTGTGTTGCTCCACTTCGCACAACGAGTAAACCATGCCTCAAATTGAATGCATTTTTCGTTCCACACGCGATGATTGCATTTTATGTTCAGATTCTAGCATTGTCACTGCTTGACTTAAACATTAATCAATTTATTTGATTCCATATTTTGCCGCTAGCGTGAGTAGCATTCATCGGAACTGATCCAATTATATAATTGTTCGTTTTAATCCACTTATAGTTGAAGATGATTTTGTGGAGAAGGTGGTTTGATTTAAAAGGCGGCCAATTTTTTTGAAAGACCATCATATCACCATTTTGCCGATTTATCTGAAGATTTACATGCTAAGATTTCACAATCTTTAGCAACTAGTCATCAGAACTTTTGGATTGTTAATGGCTGATGATTGGTGAAAAAAATAATTAACGCGAGTATTCTGTGTCAGAAATGTCAAAACTGTATCGCAGATGATCGGCAACTAGTCTTCAAGTCGTATTCAATTCATTTGTCCATTTCACACAACTGATTTGGATTTCTTCCGATGAGATGTAAAATTTAGTTAAAGGAAATGTAAGCCAAGATATTCATCTGTATATTTGTATGAATTGCGACGGAAACAATGCTTGTTTATTGCTTGTCTTAAAAGTTTCTGTTGTAGACGAGATAAAATATCATAGTTATGGAGCGACCTTGGTTGGCATTTCACGGGCGCTTTTAACAAATTTCAAGTTCTGCAAAAAATGTTTGATAACAAAAGTTATAGCAACATAAATGTCTGCACTGCTTTAGAAATACAGTGGAGGTTTAATTCACCATGTACACCAAATTATGGGGGACTCAGGAAGTTCGGCATCAAGATGTTGAAAATTTACTTAAAGAAAGATTTAGGTTAGCAAATATTGATACTAGAATTATAACTACTGCACAATTGGTCATTAACATTGAAGGAGTGTTGAATTTAAGGCCGCTGTTTGAATTGGCATCCAATCTTACTGATTGTCGGATGGCAATTTCTTAACAATGACAGAAGATAATCCCATACCCGAACCAGACATTACTCGCATCACGCGAGGAATCACCAAGGTTGCTCATCAATCAATCCATCTAAACATTTAGATCAACAATCAAATCAACGAACATTTTTTTAGTGGTTACTTTCCTGTTTACTCGATATCCTCTTATGATATTCCCATAAAAGGTGTGATCGATTGTTAATTGATAATTATAGACCTGTTTTGATTTTGTCTGCTGTTCCAAATATTTGTATTACATAAGTTACGCAATGTTATATGTTCAAAGAGTTTAGAACAAGGTTTCAACAAGGTTTCATCAGCAACAACATGGCTTTTTTCCTGGTTATTCAACTGCCATTAATCTCGTTTAATTTATTAATTTTGCTATAGACTTAATCAAATATGGCTTGCAGGGATAGAATGTAAGGAGACATGAGTATTTATTATGAGTATAGCATTTATTCTCAATGAAAGCCAAATGGTATGATGTGCTTTATGTTTAGAAATTGTATGAATTTTAAAGATATGCCTACTTTTAAATCAGCTTTTACCACACTAGTAAGATTCCAAGTATTCCAAGCGTACTGTCGGGATACCTAAAAATACAAAGCAAAGGTTCCAATTGCTAAATCTAGGACTTTTAGTCAGTTTTATTAAGTTTGCTTTCAACTTTAAAAATCTTATATTAGAGAATCAAAGTAAAAGTGATATTAGGACCAGATGGAATTTATGCCACCAGTATAATGAATACCGATAAATATAGAATTAGCCTTGGTTTATGACAACCAAACAAAACTGAGCGGAAAATATCTAATATAGGTACCAGATTCATTTTAGCTGACATCTGAATAAATGTTATCAAGTCTAAACAAGAAACGATATCAAACCAAATAGCCAATAAACTGTCATACAGCTTCTGTAATTATAATGGCTTAAATAACATTTACAGTTACGAATGTCTGCATCATTAAATGTCTGTTTACGAATGGCAAACTAGAAGTAGATGGAGCAATAAAGCATCATAGATCATTTGGCTATTTATGATAAGAGTTTCAGAGCCTTAATTCAATCCAACATATACCAGGTATTTTTATAACCGAGGTTTGTTTTGCCAACATGTACCAGAAACCTTCAACAGTTGGAAAAAATAGCTTCGAGACTACACAGTACATTATAATAACAAACTTATTAATTTTTAACAAATTTTTATTTCACAACACCATTTTCTCACGCATCATTTTCCCAACATTAAACATAATGCTTGTCCTCTTTCGCTTCGGCTGATCGTCAAAATGTTCCTTTACACGTACTCGACACTTTTTATGTTTTTTAAACTTTTTCATCCATTTAGCCCAATTTGAAATTCGTGGCATCGAAAATTTGGTGGTAAAAAATTTTCTTCGCGTACTTGTTGCTGTTTTTGTTATATTGGCATCGTTATTTGCCGTAACCCGGCTTAAACATTCTTTCAATGTATCTTGACTGTTCGCATAACTCGATTCAATATAGCTGAGCACGAAATAAAATCGTAACGAATCGGGCAGTTGACAGCTCTTATGTAAATATGGAATTATTTTATTTTTATCTTCGCCATAGTGCAGGGTTTGAGAATAATTTTGGAAAACTGTATATTCTCGACTGTCTAGAAATGCTGGCGATACTATAATGATTAATCGATCACAGTGTTTTAAAACATTTTGATGATCATCGTCTTGTAGACATATTTTAAAATTTAAAAATTCCAATCGTTGTGCAAGTTCCATTGAAAACACACGATCTTCATCGGCACATAGTATATAAGCATCGTACGTCGTGTTATTAGACGTATGACAGCATTCAAAATTATGATCAACTATTATGTTATTGTCAATGTACTGATCATTTAAATATTTTCCGGCATCTTCATAAAATAAATCGTTTGTAAGGCCAACTACATCCCATCGCCCGATTAATCCAAGTATATTTTGAAATTTCCATAGGTTTGCTTCTTTTAGTGGCCACTTCTCCCACTCGCGAAGTATTTTCTCGATATTATTAAGTTGCGTTAAATCGCAATCATCGAAATAATCTACTCCAATCCGATGCACTAATCGTCGATAATCACGAACATTTCCATCGGCCTCCACAAATATTACACTTTCTCGATTAATTGCATTTGATATGATTTGTCGTGTTTTTGTTCGAAGTGCACTTATTGGAACTTTGGTTAAATCTATTTCAATACAACAAGTATCACTTTTACGTTGATCAACATCGTCTGGTGACATGTTTTTTATTTACTAATTACTGTTGTTTCACTTGCAGGATTATTTTCAAACTGATCAGTTTTTTAAAATTCGATGTGTATTTATATATTCCTGATTTATGATAGTTTCAAAAATGCAGTGACTCATTTTTACGTATACCTGGCGTCCGGTTAGGGTTTTTCCTTTGCACGGGTGCTGCCCATAAAAATGCAAAATAAAATCAAGATGGTCAATCCATTTTTTATTTTTCGTAGGCAGCCACACTTCAAGATTTTAACGACGCCATATTTTAAAAATTAATAATTAGCGTTAGTAATTGGGTGTCGCCGTTACCCGAAATATTAAATAACAGACGCACCTGTCAACAAAACAATCACAAATTATCTAATCGACGCCTATATAATTATGTACGATATGTATATCGCAGTGTTGTTGTGATTCTGAGAAGAGTTTAATTATTTTATGAGTTCGAATGAATCGAAATGTAAATCGAACATTTTTTTATGATTGTATTTCGTACAGCTTCAGGGTGAAAATCACAAAAATTTAAATTATATTACACCAAATCGTTGATAGTTACTACATCGTCGTATAAAAGCACGATATCTATATAATTTTAATTCTAATTAACTTTTTTTTTTTTGTCTCGTTTAATTCTGTTTTTGTCGAAACTATTCATCTTCAACTAATAACACCATAATAACCATAGATAATAGATTTCGAATAGCATGACTCAAAACTAAAAAAAAAAATGGTAAAAAGTAGATATGATTCTCCGCCCGCCTATATTTACTACTATAACACTATCTCGGCGACGATTCTTCTGTTGTTGGGTGCTTGATCTGGAATACTTTTACTGCTGTACATTGGAAAATTATAACGTACATAGAGATGAAAAATAAAAATCGAAAACCTTGAAATTTATATAAATTAAAATATAATTTTGCTTCCGATTTTTCCGGTTTATTCTTTTTTTTTGCTTTTCTTCTCTCAATTTTTATTTTTTTATTTTCAAAATGCAATTTAATTTCGTTTCGATTAAATTCATTCGCTTCTGTTGGTGGAATAAAATAACACAAAATTATATTGGATATACATAAAATAAAATGTAAAATTACAAGAAGAAAACAAAAAAAAAAAAAATAGTTGGAACAGAAAGAATTGAATGGAATTTTATTTTTTAATTCTGTGGTGGTGGTACAGTGACAGCAATTTGCAGATCTATCGCATTTATATATAGATAAGCGTGGGTGGTGGAGCACAAAAATGTATTAAAATTTTCCATGATAGGAATTTTCTATTTATTATTTTGTGTTGAATTTGACATTTTTCAAAGTTCCGAGTAAATTTTTTATGATATCCATTTTATTATAACTCAATAGATGGAGCTGCATCACATCAACTTCTAATCTCCTTAACCCATTGCTATGAAAATTGATATCAATAAGTATTTGAGCCCTATTCGCTTTATTGTAACTTGCCACTAGGTGGTGCTGGATCCCATAATATTTTACACCGTTCAATCGACCACCTTGAAATGGCTACTAAGTTAGTAGAAATATATATTTTATCTAAGTTTTGCTGTAATTTGCCACTAGATGGCACCGCAGCACATCAACTACTATACCGTTCAACCGATCGCCATATAATTGCTGCTGGTTGCCAATAAAATCAGAAGTACCATTATACAAAGAAATATTATGCTACTATCAGCTATCCTAAATTATCAATATCATTTGTCGTTTTAACACATGGATAAAAGTTTGCTTTGTTTCTAAAAGTAAATTTAAAAACCAAAATCGTCTTCATTTTTATCTCGTTAAAGCAATACTATAATAGGAATATAGAAACGTGAACCAAATGAAAACTAAAGCCAGCCAGATCTTGGGTAGTTAGGTTTCAGTGCAGTGCATTATAAGTTAAAAATCAAAGTAACATTTCAAAATATAGTTTCGTTAGTTTTGTTTTAATTTTTCACTATATATTGAAAGTTTTAAATTGTGCGCGACAACATTGCATATTTTGTATATTGTGATTAGTATAAATTTATTTTGAAACACTCGAAATTATTTAAAATGCCTCCCAAAAAGTCAAACAGTGAACGATCAACCAGACATGTTCGACAAATATCATTCAATAGAGTTGTTGGAAAATCTTGAAGAGCGAGACGCACGCCAGAAAACTGACCGAAACAGATATACACGACGGGAAACTCAACACTTACGACAGATTTAATCAAAGACGAGAATTGATCTCAACAAAGCGGAGTTCAACTATAATAATGAGTACGAATACAGAATACATCACGATGTTGAAGCACTAGATTGTCATCACAAAATCAATGACGTTGATTACGAAATTGATAACCAATGGATCGTGCCCTACTCTCCTATTCCATTCAACCGATTATATTCATATGTAAATATAAGAATAAAGGCAGTGATAATGCAGTTTTTGAACTTGCGAATCCTAATGCATCCGTCAATGAAGTCGAACAATTTCAAATGGGACGTTAGATAAGCAGTTAGGTAAGCTGTTTTTTAGGTAAGCTGATTCTTTGTTTCGAAATTCATAAATGCATCCCAGTGTTCATTATAAAATGGCCAACAAATCTACTACATGGAAGAGAAAGCTCCACAGAGAGCTACAGATCCATCAAACACAACGTTGACCGTTATTTTCTAACTGTGTGAAACTTATAAATTCGCAAAAACGTTGCTATAAGAAAAATTTGTTAAGCAAAGGCAATTATTCGATTGTGGCCTTAACCTGACCATGCTTTTCGCTTGGGCCATTTTATTTAACCTGTTGCCTTGTTGGAAAACATCGCAGCTTTTGTTGTTTACGAAAATACCACTCCTCAGACTTTCATAAATACTTTAAGGTAACTCAAGAAGCCAAACTCACAGCTCTTGAATAAAATAGGCGAACAGCCATCGTGATCGGGATTAATATCAAGATTGAGTAACCGATCATCTATCGTGAACTTTATAAAACTAAAACTGCAATTTTAATACTAACGAAGTTGTGCAAAATAGCAAAATATGGCAATGCTCACATTCTAAACAATGTAAACTGACGCGAAAAATTAAGCTCAACAGATCACATATGCCAGAAGAATGATTGGTGATAGAGCTCTTATAATTCATCGACGAAGGGAACCCATGTGTTTTTCTTTTATGCGCAACTTATAATTGTTGTCCAAAAACCAATTAAAGTTTTTGTCCATAGTTTAATGCTGATTTTGCTCACTCCTTGTGAGCAAAATCAGCATTAAACTATCGACCATATAAAGCCTATAAAACGCATGAAGCTTATTGCAGCATTTCTCGATATCAACCAAATTCCGGTTGTACCAAAGTCCACAGAACCCAACCTGGTTCTATCCAACGGAACATCTCTTTGGCCTGTGTCGCTGAAGTAGTTGCACAGCAATCCAACAATGTGATTGCTCTTTCATCAGTCGTGGACGGCAAAAAAAACACCATCGAACCAAAGTACAATGTAAGATTAAAATCGCCGATTATCATTAAACTATTGCTGTTGCGTACTAATGGTATTAAATCGGAGTCAACGAACTCGATGATCAGCGTTATGCTTTATCATATACTTGTGGATCAAGTAGTGAACTATGCAAACTTAGCTGGAGTGCAGACTAGTATTTCTGCATTTTATCGTACTTTAATGTTCCATTCCGAAGTGGCCAGAAATTAAATAAAATTTGAAATTGAGTGAACTACCATCAGATCGCCCGGATTTATTCACACTAGTTTTTAAACTGAAGCTGCGAAGTCTTTGATAGATGATTTATCAGTTAATCATGTACTGGTCGATGTACTGTTTTCGTGTACACTATTGAGTTTCAAAAGAGAGGTCTTACATGGATGCTTACTTTTTGTTAACACTCCACGAGGACAATAAATTCCAAATATGTGACATAACCGCAGCGAGATGGAAATAAAATACTTGTTCTATCTTCGACTTCTACCACTTCATGTGCAAAGCGTTACAAGTTTCATTTTTTTGAGAACTGTCGATGGTATCGAATATTAAACATTTACGAGTGTTTTTTGTACTATTTTCAGATGAGGAGTGTGAAACATTTATTGAAGGAATTGGGATTTATTGCGCACCGACAAGCTTATTTGGGGAAATTTTCGCAAACTTATATGAGTTTTGATTTCATAAAACACCATTATGATGCTGCATCATACAATTTTGCGTTGAACGACATCGAGGCAATTATTTGTCAGCATGGATTCTTTTGCGGTTGTTTTCGCTTACCTCAACTAAACGGGATTATTAAAAAAATCATCTGAATCTTGACAAAAGGAGAGAAGAAAATAATAGAGAAATATGGATACCAAAAGGAAACCAATTTTTAAAAGTTTTAGTATTTCAATTCTAACTAAATTTTTTAACCACAAACATTTTAGTCCTTTACATAGTTCTCCAAAATTGAAACCACACCTTTTGCAAATACAACTATTTGCATACCATCAATAATTTCTTTACTTATATCTTCAATCGGTGTCCAACCGTTATCACCAATATTTGAGCCAGAACTACATAAATTTAAAATTTTCGAAGATACATTTTTCTGAATTCAGGAGGTCTATTATTGAACTTAACTGACTCGGATTTTTCCGTTATCGAAAAAATCTGTATCGGATAGGGGCTATTATGAAAGTAAAAAGCAAAATCAAATCGGATTTTTCCGATTGCACATGTCAAAATCTGACTAGTATTCAGTTAACGAAATTTTGTTTTATGACGGAAAAATCCTATACTCGAAAAGGTTTCATAATAGGCTCCCTGAGTAAATCGCAAGAAAAATACATGTCTTATTGATATTGAAAAATCATTATGATATTATTTGCAACACGAAAACAAGACTGCCGAGCTCACACAGTTTTGCAATGTATATTTGGACCCTGTATCGCGGAATTAGATAGTAGTCTTATGCTGGCCGTCTGAAATAAAACACATGGCGATGTGATTTATCTGAAGAGGCTCTGGCTTTTAAGCTATTTTTTAATGTTATGCTATAAAGCTGGAGTTTTTTAGAGCAAACTTCTACTTGTAGCTGCCGACTTCAATCTGATCATGCTCTTGAGAGGTTTTAACTTCTTGAAGCTAAGATGGATGACTGTCGATAGTGGCATTCAGTTATTTAATATAGATAACATTTCAAACATAATCCCAATCTTATTGACACATTCTATACTCACTCGGACATCAACAAATTAACAACACCATGAATCGGAACAACAACATTCTCGACTTATATTATAATAGAGTTACTCAAAACAATCACTTCTTAAATCCCTGTGATGGTCTTGGTGGTTCTTCGAGTTTTACACTGCTGCATAGTCAATTATTTCTTAAAATGTTATGTTAATATTAACGATGGTTGTAATCCTATTGGCCCTTTTAATTTAAGAATGAGAAACTATGGCGGCTTTGAACTTCTTGATAGTGTCGATTGGGACAGATATAGCATGCATAGTAGGCATAAAATAATTTATACCTTAATTGTTTAGTCTTTGGACCACACATGAACCATGACCATCTATTTAAATAAAACAAGCGGAAAGCTAAAGCTAAAAAAATCAATTTAATCGGTCTGCCGAAAATCATGAGTTGGTAGTGCTCTCAAATGTCAATTTGAATGTATAAATTAGTTTTTGTGTACTTCTATTGTTATGGGATTGAAACAATTACATCAATTGAATCAAAATATTTTGGAGCCTATGTTGATTCAAAATGGAACTAAGAGGATCTACCAATTATTGACTTTTTTACCCATTGGTGCTTTTGATTTTATGTAAAGCGTAAAAGCAATATTATAAATTATGGTCTGGAAAATGTGCACCCTCTTCTGCTAAGAGAGTGTGTATATAAGTTGTTGGGTTATTTTTTGATATTTGGAAATCAAATTTCGAATCTATTCGAGATCAAAGATCATATTTGTGGTTCCTAATTAAGAGTTCTATATACCGGCGTGGATTTTATACCGGGCGTTCGACTGCGTGATGAATCTTAAAAGTTTTTAAATTTCAGTAATATTTTAACTTTAGTAAATAATGGAAATATAATGTTGAAATATAAAAAATAAAGATTTTAACAATGCACTTGAGAAGATCGAAGGTCAAATGATGATCTTCTTATAAAATTAGTTTTATCAAAATTTTGGAGGATTGTGTGAAACCGCACTTTAAGCATTGTAGGTTTTTGACCTATATATACAAATAATATACAAATATTCGTCAGGACTCAAAAAGACTAGGATTTGATTAATGTACAACAGAAATTAAACGAATTTAAAGTGGTGTTGCGACTTGAACTAGCTCTGTCTTACCATTTTTAATGTAAAGTAATGAATTTTTCAAGAAGACCAAAAGCCGAAAGGGCAATGACAGCCATTATTTTAAATGGCATTTTGATCAACTGAATGAATTTACTGGTATAGATTTATTCGTTTCTCACGAAATTTACCTTTTACCCCCTTACTCTTGTAGCCGTATTAAATCAATTCAGAAATGATGTCTGATATTTGCTTTGAGGCGAATCCCTCGTGATGATACCATTCCTACTTATGTGCCAACCACTCTATTTAGCATTTTTTATAAAAACCCGATTTTTTTTAACAAAGTTAAACTTACTAGCGACAAAAAAATTTTTTGTTTATTATATTTAGAATTATTCTTGGTATGTGAGTGTGTGACGTGTTTTGTCTGTTTAATGGTTGTTTCGTTTAATTTTCGTGCTAAATAATTTTTTTTGAATCTGTAATTTATATATATTTAGAATTTCGTGTGTATTTATTTATTTATTTATTATGTAATGAAGCATAAAGCTAAGTTTTTGTACAACATTTATATTTACATAATTACATAAAGAAAACATAACCTAACATAAACAACAAAAAAAACATAATTGGAAAACAAAATAAATTATGAGTCATACCACATAGCCAACACAGCTGATCTTATGAACACAGATGGCGCAAAAGTTTATTCTCCTTACCACTTTTAGTCACTAACAACCCCTTTCCTTTTTTAAACGCCCCCGTTTTTATTTTTTTTCATCTGATCTTACAACTTTTTACAATTTTTTTTATAACTTTAATTTTTTATTTTACCTGATTTTAGAATATAAATAAGTATTTGTAATTTTAGTACGATAGTTACAAAAATAAGCTGAAGATGATCTTTAGAAGATCGAAACCAAAAACTTTTTTGTGTTTTTTTTTTTTAAAGTTTTTTAAATAAATTGAGTTTATTTATTTTATTTTATTACAATCTAGTCTCCTGGACTAATGAGCAATTTGTTTCTGACTTAATTTACTAAAATAACTATATCTATGACTCCACCCATTGGCGTTTCACTATTTCTGGTAAGTTGTTGTTTATACCACATCGTTATTGTGGATCTATATCAGCAAGTCGGTGTCTATTCTAACAATTAAACCAGTTCAAAGGGTTTGGCTCTTTTCAGTCTGCGTATAATATTGGTGTTAGTTAACAGCTGAATTGCCTCTATATTCACATGTTGCTGTATCCTTTCTTCGAGTTTCCTTGCATTTTTTTGAATTCCAACTGAAACGGGGTCCACTTTTAGGTCTCTATATAGATCACTATTTCTGACGTACCATGGTGCATTGACGATGTTACGTAGTACCCTGTTCTGAAACATTTGTATGATATTGATGCTGCTGGGTTTTGTACAATCCCAAAGTTCAATACCATAAGTCCTATTGGTTTCAGTATTTGCTTATAAAGTAGCAGCTTATTGTATGATGATAGAAAAGAGTGTCTGCCTATCAGCCAATGCATTTTTCTATATTTAAGTTTTAGTTCTTTATTTTTATTTTTGACGTGTACCTTCCATCTAAGTTTAGCATCCAGGGACATGCCTAGATACTTAGCTATGTTCGCCGACATGAGCAGACATTTTTTAAAGTGCTTTGTCAATTATATTGATTATTCTATGTTGTATTGTTAAGTGTTGACGACGACATCTGAACTGATGATTTAGGATTAGGTTATTTCTTTCGATTATCGGATTTAATCGTTTAATCAGTAGTTTCTCAATGAGCTTAAACATAACTGGCCACAACAAAATTAGTCTATAAGATGAAGTTTCGTTTGGTGGTTTTCCAGGTTTTGGTATCATTATTACTTTTGCAATTTTTCACAAACTGGGAAATTTGGTTCTAAATGCTGCATTGATAAGATAACTAAGCTTAACTATAGAGCCTTCCTTGGTGGTTCTTTTAAATTTCCTTGGTGGTTCTTTTAAATTGAAAAAAGTGGTTCTTTTAAATTGAAAGATCTTATCATAACCAGGAGCTTTTTTTCGAATTAATATTGAATTTCATCTCATGCATGATTTCTTTTGGTGAAGTCAATAGAATTTCTTTTTCAGATTCCACCGTTATTATTTAAGATTCTAAAGTTTGATCATCATATGGTTGGAATATGTTTTCGAGGTGCTCCGCGAAACATTGAACTTTATTTTCGTTATTTCGAGCCCATTATCTCCGTTCTATTCTTATTGGAAGGTTCTGCATTGTAGGTCTTTTATTTTTTTTTCGTTCAAATTTAAAGTGTGATTATAGAAAGAAATCCAAGTTTAATAGGATTTCTTTCTTTTTGAATAATTTTTTCGCTTAATGTCAAAAGAATAGGAAAATGGTCCGTTTCACTACCGCAATTTCTGACAGCTTTAAGCAATTCTTAACCTTTAGTCATTGTTAGCCTAGAACCCCAATGGACATTTTTTGCATTAAAATTTTCTCCAATTATGTATCTTTTTCCTAGTTTACTGAAAAGTTCGAGATAATCTTTTTTTTTTTAGTGCGTGTTTCGGAGGCCAAAAAACACTAACAACACTAAAATAATTATTTTTCATTTTGACGTTAACAGCTTGTATTTCAACTGTTTCATATTTCAGGTCTTCGTAGTAGTGGATATTATTTCTAATTACAACAACGCTCTCTCCTTTAGCAGTGTTTTCTGGGTAATTGGTTTCATATACTTGATAATATTTTAATTCAATATTTGATTGTCTAGTAAAGTATGAGTTTCCGTGAATGAGTTTCTCTGTTTCCAAGACCACATGCAATTCTTGTAGATGTTGCATTAGTCCATTGGCATTTCAGAATATAATTCTAGGATCATTGGCCATTTTTCTGTTTAGGGATAGCTCTCTTAGCTCTATACTCTAGTGTGTGTAATCGCTCATCAAACGTATTAAGTTTACTTAATATCAATTTGAGAGTCCGGCAGCAACATCACCAATAGTTGGCCGTTTATCACCACACTGGACAAACTGCTTACGGTTGATCAATTATAAGAGTGCAATAAGCTTATCGACGAATTTGAAAATGTATAGTACAAAAAAATTCCTGAAGTAACTGGGTATGATTTATGCTATCAAAAGCTTTCGAAAAAACCAAGAGAACTAATTAAGCAAAAGAATTTTATTTTCAGAAAATTCAATTATCGCCACTAGCGGTGCATGAAATTCCAAGCTTTTTTAAATTGTACTATGTCTTTTTAGAGTTAAATGCAGAATTAAAAAAATAAAAGTTTTGTTTTGCCTGATTAATCAATTTATGTTTTATTTCTAAAATATTTGAAAGATTTGAAATCAAGTTCTAAACCAGATTTTTTTTAAATTTTTGTAAGCTAAACCTCTGCGCTTCATTATAATCAAAATATAAGCGTTTACTCAAGGAGCAGTATATCATTTTTTGATACTTATCTTGAGAGGAACACAAAAGAACCTAAATGTACAAGATTTGAATTAAAATCTTTAACTATGTCATTTACTAAGCCTCAGACAAAGTATCAAATTTCCAAACATGTAATATAATATTAATTTCATCGAAATGTTTCACTAAACTACGAACATTTAAATAACCACATTTTAATGAAAAATTATCAAATACCTGCAAGTTGTCATTTTGAAGGGTTTTCTTATCTAAAATATTACTCTTTAAACTGTTGCAGAGTTGAAATTTTGAAAAAGTTTACGAATTTCGGCTCGTGAGGATCCTGATTGTATTTAGAGTGTTGTGGTGGATTGTATATGCTTAACAGTTTTATCATTTAATTTTCGTGCTAAACTATTTTTTTTGAATTTGTAAATCAAATATACAAGGTCGCTGAGATCAAGTGTTACCAAATGAAAACGCTGTAATTTTTTTAATTTTGATTATTTTTTATTGAAATTTCGTGGAATATGTTGAAAACATATTACATTTTATGAAAAACATGTTACTGCTCGATATGACCTCCTTCGGCTCCGATTATTTGATTCAGTCTTCCATAGAAAGCACTGCATGCTGACCGAACGTGGGCTTGCGTAATTTTATTCCATTCTAGAATAAGAGCTGACTTCAATGAATCAACACTTTCGTATTTTTTAGTGGACACATTTTGTAAAAATTGCTGTGTCACTCGAGCTTTGTGTGACGGTGCCGAGTCCTGTTGGAATGTCCAACGGTTCGCACCAAAGTGTTTACGTGCCCAAGGTAGTAAAGCATCGTTTAGGATCTTTTGGCAGTACACCTCTTGGTTTACCTTGACTCCATGTTCGATGAAAACCAAAGGAGTGCGTCCATCTGCAGTAACTGCAGCCCAAACCATAACATAAGCTGGTGATTGCTTGCGCCTGGCAACCCTTGTGTCTAAATTATCGTTGGACTTGTGCTCTAACCAAACACGATCATTTTGTTTATTCATAAACTGTTGAATGGTGATAATTTTCTCATCAGGAAAGACAATTTTTGGAATCTCATCACGTTCGGCCAAGGCCTTCAATGCTCATGTTCCGTTAAGCCTAACTTTTTTTTGTGCCTCCGTAAGATCTTGAAGTTTTTGTATCTTGTAGGGCTTCAAGTGTAGTTCATTTTTCAATATGGTTTGAATGGTGTATCGTGAAACATGTAGACGTGCGGGTAATTGAGTGGCACTTTGACGAGGATTTCGTTGGATTCGTTTCTTTACCTTTCGTATCATTTCTTTTGATGTTGCTGTCTTTTTAGGACCGCCTCTGTTGTGTTTAGCGATGCTACCAGTTTCGTTGTATCGAGTTATGGTTCGATACACAAACATTTTATTCACATTCAAATGCTGGAGCTGACGAACTATTGCTATTTGTGAATTTCCACCCAAATACAGTGCAATTACACTATTACGTTTGAATTCCATTACGATATTTTTATTAAGATATTAATTTAGAACAATTATTTGTTGACCACATGTAAACAACTAACCAAACTTCAATCTGTCAAAAAATTAACGCGTGAAAATGACAACTACACAAATGACAGCAGAGTGAAGTCAGTAACATTTGGTCTCAGCCACCCTGTATTTTACGATTTTGTGTGTATTGAGACGTATTTTGTCTGTTTAACGGTTGTTTTATTTAGTTTTCGTGTTAAATATATATTTTTTTAATCTTTAATGCATATTCATTTTTAAATTAGGTGTGTATTGAGAGTGTTGTGACGTTCAGTTTTAATAAATGTTTTGAATGCAATTGAAATTTGGAAGTTAGACAACTCATTCACTCACAACTCATATAAGCCAATTAAGATATGCCAATAACTACCAAAGTCTTAAACGGAGCTATTTTTCTTAGAATTAAATATTTTAGCATAACTAAACATAACTTAAGTTTGCTGCTAACAATGGCAACGATGGATAACTTATTTTAAAATTTGAAGAAAAATGGTAGTGGTTATGGAAATTATAAGATTGTATCTGAGGAAGTTTCTTTAAACTATCGTTTTTAGTAGTTTTCAATTATATTAGGCGATGTAAGAAATGAAAGGAACCTTTGTTTTGAAAGTTATGTATACCATTAAATGTACCATCTAAATGTATTTAAGAATGTACTTGGAAATATTTTAAGTTAAGTCAAGCT
Source organism: Tipula confusa (assembly GCA_963556175.1). Classification (NCBI taxonomy): domain Eukaryota; kingdom Metazoa; phylum Arthropoda; class Insecta; order Diptera; family Tipulidae; genus Tipula; species Tipula confusa. Next base: position 79,560,292 of record OY744476.1, on the reverse strand, counting down.
GCACTTCTAAGTTTGATCCTGTGAGACCTGTGGAAAACCAGGGTTGGGCGTTTTACATGTAAAAAACGTTTTCTCCATTTTACATGTAAATAACGTAAATTACAAAAAAAAATGTGTATATTACAAAAATATGTAAATTATATTTAAAAAACGGGAATCCATCCAGAAATAATTTAAAATAATGAATAAATGATACAAACATTTGTTTATAAGAATAACTTGCATTAGAAAATCCAATTAAACATTTTATTTAAATGGTTAATCATAATTATTTTCAACTTTTAGTTATCTACATTGAGACTATAAAAATCACCTATCCTTCTACAATGCCTTCTGTTTACGTCTTAAACTAGTTCTTATATTCGACAAAATAAACAACAAGTGGCATAGTGCCATCTAGCTACATTTGAATAAACTAAAATAAAATATTTTTAAGAGTGCATATTTCTTTCGATATGTAGCGGAAAACTAATTGCAATTTGACGTTTAATCATAAATAAAATAAATCTCTGCAGTGAAATGAATGAAGTGAATCTATACTCGTTTGACTGGCTTTTAAATTTAAATCTTTATTAATTTCAAACAGGACAAAATCAACCAAATTATCACTACCCGTCTCACCCTCATCAAATAAATGTATGCCTGAAATTACTAGCCCTATTCTATCCATTCGATAAAATGCCTATGCATTATGCCTTTGATGTCCAGTGCAGTAAAGAGGTAGCGAATATGATTATCGAATTTAAGCGTGGAACTGTAGTGAATTTTATTAATTCAATTTAATTTTTCTTACTCTAATTACAATTAATAATTTTTCATAACCTAAGTTTGCAGGAATACCATTATACTAACCTTACCATAGAATTAATACTAGATAAATTGATTAATACATTAATAATTAAATTTGGGAAAAATACTCTTTTTGAAACCCAGCAGTTACCATTCAAGGAATTCCATATGCTAACTCCTCTCACGAAAAACGAAGCGTTCATCAAATTACATTTATTGATAGCAGGTGTCAAGATTTCATTGACAAAATATTTCTTATCATAGGAAAGTTGCACTTTATTTTACATTTATACATATGTACAAATATCACAATAAATAAACACAAATACACTACACTGTAGTATATAGTCAATTTTTCTTTAATTAAGAGATTTGGTAACAGATGGCGATAATTGTAATGAAAAAGTTGATTTATATTTTACAGTATGTATAAAATAATCGTTTACATTTTACATACATTTTACATGTAAATAACCCAGTAAATTACATTGTGTAATTTACACGCCCAACTGTGTGGAAAACACATAGAATACCTTTGCATCAATTTGTTGATGAACCTTGTGATTATTTACTAGACTTTGAGATAAACTTATAAGATAAGAAAATTTTTTTATTCGACGCATCGAAATAATTTCGTTTTACTTACTGTACTTGCCAAATTTCCATTACTGTACATTTGCATATTGTTGAAAAATCTTCAACTCTTTTATTACATCTTCTGTGCTAAAGTAAAAAGAAATTATATGAAATAATCCATAAACACATTAAAATGCAAGAAACAGAAGTAGTTGATCGAATTTTATTAAAAAAACTAAAAATTACTTTTATTAGTTAATTTTTTTTCAATTTTTTTTTATCTATCTTGTTGTAACGAATTTTCCGAAATAAAAGCAACAACAAAATATTCGTATTTTTATGTAAAATTTTTTTTATTGTATTTTATTTTTTATATGATGTATCTAAAGGTTTAACTTTACCGAACCTGCGCTTATTAGTTTTACTTCGTTGTTTTTTTTATACATGTTCACAATACAACACAAAAATGCTAATAAAACAAGAAGAAAAAATCTTTCAAATTACCGAAAATAAAGTTTACTTTTAAGTATGGCAAATTTTATTTATCTTTTTTATTTGTGCTTCTTTGGTATGCAGTATTAGTTGCACTACGCTTAAAACAAAAAAAAAAAAAAAATGTTGCAGTATACACCATTTGGTATGGTCTACCAAAGTTTTGATTTTTTAGAAAGTGTTTAATCTGGTGCGATTAAGAATAGTTATGGAATAGTTTATTGGAAAATAGCATTATATATGTTCGTTCGTTGGAACTTACCGATAAAAATATTTGGTGGAAATAAAATAATTACAGTTTTTTAAAGTGTGTGAATTGTGCAGGTAATCAAATCCTGATATAATTAAATGAGTGTTTCTTGTTTGAAAATATTAGATCAGATATTAAGTGACCTTTCTGATCGTTAACGTATTAGTACATCATATTTAACATAATATTTTATACCACACATGCGAACTGCTCTAAGATAAAATGGTTCAATGTATGGTATTAAACGAACTTCCCATTTCTTCTTTCGTCATTTGTACCAGGAAGCAATTAATCTTCTTAAATAGCTACAACGGCCATAATATTGGCAACGGCTCAAACATACATAAAGAAAATGATTTGTTTCTGCTCCAAAAAAAATTTATATAACTACAGAAAACTATACCTTATAGAATCTTTTAACTTTTAAAAAAAAGATGGATCAAATTACAGTTATTACCAATATAATTTTTAAATATGTCTACAAATTAAAAAAATATGGATATAGAAAAGAAATTGGCAATATTTTGTAGTATATAAAAGACAGATTGGGGTTCAAGTTAAAATATTCCTCCAACCATATGTACCATAAGTAACAAATTCTTGGCCAAAACTTCTAATTATTGACTAACGATATTCATTCTACATCTTTATTAACGATATTCATTCTACATCCTTATTAACTTAACGTTAATTGTCAACCTTGATTGAATCAAAGCGCAGTTTGAGATTTTTCATTTAACTCCTCAACATATTCCTGATCATTATAACTAATATGATTATAGTAGTGCTGCCTATGTGTATCATCCAAATGACATTAACTCCAAAAAGGTTATACTTAGCAAAAATAAATTGTGGAAAGATCAATAATTGATGAAATGGTCATGTTTATAAATAAATTGATGAAGAAAGCAGGGGAGTTAAATATTCCACAAACCACTACCATTTAAATTTCATTTTATTTCTTAGATGATATCACAATGATATTTAAAGTGTAGATTGCTGGCAATTTCGGAAAATCTAGAAAATTGAATGTTTATACATCAAATTATTTTAACACCGTTATTCCCGACTTTTAATTACAAATAACTAAAGTGTTTCTCTGACTTTCAATAATTATTGCATAAATTGTGAAAAAACGATAAAATTTAATGCAACCATTTAGTTATCTTTGTAGTCTGAAATTTGATCGAATTGATGTAACAGATAATGCACATGACCCATAATTTCAAAATAAAATTCAACTTTCAACCTATCATCTTGATTTAGTACAAAGTACTAAATAATATAAGTTCTGCTCAAACTTATATTATCGAGGGAGGTTTAATTTAAGAGGAATTATCAGTTGTATATCATTGTGGTAATAATATCTTTATATGTTTGTCTGATTGGATCAAAAAGCCAAAAGCGATTTAAAGACGGACTTAACGAAAATAACTTATAGAAAATTAGCAATTAAAAAAATAGTTAACTTAAAGGTTATATCATTAGTATTTATATAATTAGTAATTTATTTAAACTATGCAATTTGGATACTTCCAAAAACACCTGTTCGTTAAGTTAACTTGACGAAACTTTGCAAGTTTAACGAACCAACGAATAATTTTTAATTTTAACTATAACATTATTCAAAAACTAAACAATAAAAAATTATTAAATTTCACGTAAATAACTTAACGAGTATTTAACGAAACTTATTATAAAAGCGCATCTTACAAGTTTTTTGAACGTAAATCAACGATTAAGTTAAAGTGTGGAAGATCACTAAATATAATTGGAGCTGGTAAAGTTTTCACTACTTAAAATATAAAAGCAGTTGGTAAGAAAAATACAAAATACAAACTAATGCTGATAAGTTTTAACACGCAATAAGAATAAGTTTGAAAAACTGATTTAAACCTGTTTATGGATCTAGTGATGGATTTTAATGGCAATTGGAAATATCATTGTAACTTAACACTTTAATTAAACATTGAAAAACTTAACGAAACATTTTTTATATTAAATTATCGCGTGATTCAATGATTTAAGAACCTTAACGAACAATTTAGGAAATTTTCATCTTAAATTTCGAAGGCTCCAGGCATATTGTACTTCACAATTAAAATATCACAGAAACTACCTGTAGTATAGAGTATAAACGTTTAGCAACGCTGTACAATCTTTGCAGAATTATTCCTAAACCGTGAAAATATCAAGTATTTTTCTTTTTTTTTTTCATTTTAATTCAATATAGATTGGTAGTAATTTGGATAAAAAGTCTAGCACAGCGAGTTTAAGTTTTCGAAGTTTAAGTTTAGATTGTAATTTGTTTTCTATTTGTGCTATTCAGACAAGAATGATCTAAAATCGAAATAACGAAACTAATAAATTATCGAAGCTAAGAAACAGCGTAAATCATTTGAAACAGGCATCAAAACCGAATGCTATGCAATGCCGCCTCACCTGAAGAAACCCAAAAATTCGAATTTTAATCAGATTTGAATAATGTCGTTATTTCAATGAAAAGTCATTGAACTGACGTCAAAAAATGGCCTAGAGCTAAATCAACATCTATCTCATTGCTTATAGAGAAGCTAAAAGTTTTGAGTTGAGAGCCGCTTTTATTTGGGTAATTGTGGTTAAGAGCTCTTTAAAAATGTGTGCATGACCCCCAAGAATTTTTTCATATGTTGTTTTGTCGATTTTACACCGGCCTTCCATAATTCTCCAAAGTGTGTACTTCATGGAGGAATAAAGTGCCATTCGGTTCCATTTTCCGCTAGTGTACCACACAATTCTTGAATCTTTTTTTGAGCTTGCTTTTTTAATATTTTACTTTAGCTTCCAACAAATTTATACCGCAATCTCTAAATAATTTAAAGCATAAACTTCTTCTAGATGTGAAACGTATGAAAACGGCAAGAAAGGGTTCCACTGCTAAGTCGCTGACGAGTTTAAGGTGACGGCCTTTGTAGCCTTACATATAAATACAGCAGTATACCCATTTCAACTTTTATTGCATCACATTTTGTATAGCTTTAATCTGGTTGGACTATACCATAGTCTACTCCACTTTTGGTGAATAGCAGGACTCTTTGTGGTATATGCTTATTTAATGATCATTTCCAATAATTGATGAGTTTTGGGTAATATTACTGGATATTTTGCATCAAATGCGAGGTTTGCGTGGCCTAGTCTTCCTCCAACTCTAAATAGTTCATTGCCATCAACAAACGGGTTAACTGCGATTATTGAACTATCCTTTGATAAACCTTGCTTGTTGCCTAATCTATCGAACTTCTTTTCAAAGCATTGTATTGTACAATTTTGATTATTGAGTTTAATGCAGTTTTTGATTACTCTGATTTCAGATGAGATTCATCCCTTATTTATGTTTCTAAGTTTGACAAGAAACGATTACAGTATGCCACGGACCGAACAAGTCTAACTGTACAACTGCTTTTCCACTATAATAATTGCACCAAACCTACACCATATCTTTAAACCTGGATTGTGCTATATCCTTAAAAAAGGAGATCGCTTTGCACAGCAAACAAACATGTATTGGCTTACATAATAGTAGAGAAAATCACTCTCCTGGTGGAGGAAATTGTAGGTGACTTCCAAGGAGGATTTAGTCGAAATCGGTCAGTCACTGATCAAGTTTTTCATTTATAACAAGCAGCAAGCAGGTTTTCGGATTTCTCGCAAGCTTATATGACCTAATTCATTGGAATAGCTTAAAGTATGCTTTGTATTCTGGGAATACATCACAAATATGCGCGTTTATGTAAAATAACGGCAATGCAGTTATAACGTTGTGTCAAATTTGGGAAAATTCTATCAGGAATATTTCAATTAGTTCTGTAGTTTGGCAAGATGATGATCTGTCCCCGATAATCTTTAATCTCATATTAGAATTTATGGTTCGTAAAACTGAAAAACATCTTGTACCGTCAGCCCAAGCATATTCTGGGGTACGTTGGCTGAATCATGTTCTGCGGGCCTATCTTATACTGATGATTCAGTGACCTTTGAGAGAAGCGCCACCTGCAGAGGTCACTACATCAGTGACGATGGCTCTTGGTGTAGAGAATGATTTGTCTTAATAACCCGAAGAAAAAGCACGTGGTCAAATCCGACGGAGCTAGAGTTTTGACTCGGTACAGGTTTTACAATGGGTTGTAAAAGCCGTTTATACAAACATTCTGGCGCGTTTGATTCGGTTAAGTTAATTGAATAAGATACGATAGCTTGTTTACTGGCATTTTTATCTTTCTAGTTTTGGTTTTAAGTGTATCATTTTTGTTTTGGTCTTCCACTTATGCAGTTGTTAAATAGTCAGTTAGTATTTACTATGCCACCTCCACCAAAAGTGTTTACTAATTTTTTGAATATGTGGCCATCAGGAAAAAATACATTGCTTCTGATGAGGAAGATCAGACATCGGCATGAGTTTAAAGGAGATGTCCAATTAGAAAATGACACGGTCTCAGAAGGTCAAGTTCATAATTTCACTGACATAATGGTTGAAAATTCAGCATTCCATCTATTTGCACCAAAAAAATTAGTAATTCCTTATAGGTAAGTATTGAATCACCAATAACTCTTTTTAAGTGATGCTTCATAGACTTCACTGTGACATCCTAAATACCTTAAAAGTATGATAAACCCGGTGGAATTAACTGCCGTGATGTACTTTTTCATCGTAATATTGTTGTATTGCTGATGATGCAATCAATTTTGTAATTTTTATTAATTCTCGAGCTCCCCCGACAAAATTTGAGCCATTATTGCTATAAATGGTTTTACAAAAATACGATGTCAAGACTAGAAATGCCTTGATACTATTCAATATATCCCATGTATTAACTAAATATCGCTATACGACCAGTGACACAGATCTTCATATACCAATCAACCCAACCCTTTAATTTAATTTTATTGAGTTTGTGTTTCTTGTGTCAAGATAGACGAGATATATTTTTACTTATGGTATTTTTTTTCTTAAGGTGAACGATCCCAATCAGATTTGTCTCAATTAATCTTTTTAATCAAATAATATACCTCCTACTTGACTTTAAATGTACAAAAGTTGAATTTATTTTATATACATTGTACTTGTTGTTCAAAGCAATATAAAAAAAATTAACGGTTACTTAAAAGTGTATCTATCTCGATTCTCGACATAAAACAGAAAGCAAAATGTATGTTCATATATTGGCAATTTATAATATATTATAAGACAACCTCAATATTTCAAGCTAGGAACTATCACGATTTGGAATGCAGAAGCGAAACTAAAAACGGGTGGTTTAATAATATGTTGCTAACACAATAATTATATAAGGTACATGGTTGAAGTCATATATAGGCTTATAGTTAAGTTGATGGAAATTATTAAGATTACATCAACACAACACATAGTTTTTTTTGATTAGAATAATGTGTACGCCCCGAAAGAAAATTGGCTTCTTTGAAAACTGTTTTGATCTAGATTTTAAATTATCGTTAAAATGTCATTACATCAATAAAGTAATTAAAATTGTTAAAAGAGGAGAAGAATCTGAACATGAAATAATTATCTGCAAATTTTATTTTTGCGACAAATTCATAATCTGAAAATTATTTGATAAAATTATTTGTTTACTTTCAGAGTACAATATTACATGTACAGATCATGTCGGGCTGTCAATATTATACTACATACAAAACTGCTGCCATCTTATGGAAAGGAGTATGTTTTACGCGTATACCCTAGTGTATTGATTATGCCGCTAGATGTCGGACTCAATGTCAAAAATATATACACAATATTTTGTAACAATCGAGTGCGAATACTGATGCATACGTTATAATGATTCGCAGATTAACCAATCATATCAACAAGTCCCATCTTCGAGACTCTCTCAGCAAATTAAATTACTACTAAAAGCATGTGCGAATAACTATATGTTATTACTTTTATCTTTGTTTTTGCTTTGTTTTGATTTTGTAATTTGAAATTTTATTATCCGCACCGTGCTTTAGTAGAAATTTAATTTTACGGAACGCATCAAGCGATGAAAATTTGTTGAATTGATTAGTATAGGCCTGCTAAGTGTGCGGGCTCCTTAAATAACGAACATCATTACTGTAAGTAATTACCTCGAACAACAACAAATTAAAAACAAGTAAAAAAACAGCCGAGAGTCATTTTCATTTAAGCAATCTTGTGGCAAGGACTAGTACTACATACTTGATTGTGCTGCCTCTCTCTTTCGGAAAACATAATCTTTTACTACACAAATTATAACGAATTTACTAAATAAATAGTGACATCTAATGGAAAATCAAGGTTACGGTCTTTAATCTGCAACTTAACTATATACCTAAATTCATATTATGTTTATTGTTCTAAAATTTGTTTTATAAGATCATAGTACATTTTGTTAAATATAAAGATTACGCTTCATACATCTAAGATTTTGTATTACTATGTTGACGCTCGCTGCTTGTGAGCGGCGTTAACATTCCAGTCACCGTTACAGATCTGTTCAAAATTGGAGTTGTAGTTTTTAATGTCACGATTTGCACGATGTTATCATTTCAAGGATGAAGCTTAAAATTATGAGAAAGTGACCTTGATAGTGCTGGCAAATGGATGTCTTTGACGAGCACCACATCTTCTTTCAAGTTTTCTAAAGCTCTTCCCATCTTATTAAACGGTCACCTGGTATTCCCAAATAATCGATGGCAAGAACTGATATGAGGGTAAGCTTTCGTTTTGCACCTGAGAAATTGGTGCCGTGGTCACAGGATATTGTGCTGTGCAGTCCTTTTTTGTTAACAAATCTTTTGAGTGCCACCAAAACTGCATCCGTTGTTAAATTGCCACCCAGTTCCAGGTTGGTTTACACCGATGAACGCTATGACGAATCTCGATTATTTACTTGTTTTTGTGGCGATTTCCATCGGTCCTGCCATATTCAATATGAGTGAACTGTGTCACTTTTTCTGTTAATAAATTGCCCATAAACTCATTTAAAGGATAAGAGTGTCTTTGACAGATAATGCAATCATTAGTAACTTGTTATGCCAATGAAAGCTGCAACGATCCAGAATGATTATTAGGACAAACGGGATAACAATGTATAGGTCCGGGATGAGGGAAAGTGGACATAGGTAACATAATGTTACTTTACTCATAATATGAGTATTATATGTATAATGATTGGATGTTTTTACCCGTAAGATCATTTTATGTTTTTAAGGCGCCCTCCCAATCGCAATATACCGATTTCATTTAAATATACAGTGAAATAGAGATTGATTTTCCTTTAAAGATTTGTCATCATAAGGTGAGAAGTCAAATTTCTTCTGCGAAGTGAACTTGCTGAACTAATTGGCACAGTTGATGTTCCACCCCCTTGTATGTCGGCAGGAATACACATGAGGATAATATATGATTCTATTTTGTTGTTGGTAGATCCATTATTTGTGGAGTCTGATTTGAGATGAATACTTTCAGCTTGGAGGGATGGTGCAACAACCAGTGTAAGACTATCTTTAAATCAGTCTAACAACATATAGGAATAGAAGATAAGTTCTAACTGCTTCCAACAATATACAGGAATAGAAGACAGCTCGAACTTGATGATGAAGAAAATAACTCATGCAAATTTGAAGCAAATTGGTGTTGTGGAAAACCTGCTACATCGAGAATTGTTTTTATGTTAAGTGCAATTGCTGTTGTAGTGCTCTTTTTCCGCTTAGCAAATCCTCCATATAAAAATAGACATAAATGTCTATAACAGCGTTTGAAGCCAGTGGAAACTCAAACGCCGATTTTAAACCAAGTTGTGCAAGGGATCGACTAGCTAAGAACGGAACAGCAAATGTGCCGCACCATATAATGCGGTGGTATTCGCAGTCTCGGACATTGACTCGTATTTGTCGATACATTCGCTCTACGTATGCCGTGAATGCTACTGGATGAAGACGAAATTTCATGAGTATACTGATCAAGTTGGGTTGCACCATTTGTCCTACTAGTAACTTTGAGTTAAGTGAGATGGATGATAGTGTGGCAGCTGGACCATCGAATACAACTCTGACTTTCGTACTTATTTTGGTTGGCTTGACTACTGGATGGTGAGGTCAGTAACAGTGTTCAGTTGAGCAGTCAAGTTGCTCGGGTGGGATTATGCTATATGGCCGAGCTACCCATATTCTTCAATGAATGATTTGTTTGCCAATCGAAGATCATCTTGACGTTGTAATTTTAATTCGATAACTTTAAACCTTGATGCAGCTTGTTGTATGAAACTCCCTAATTGTTTAGTGTCCTTCGCAAAGGGAAGTCTTACAACAAACCGACCATTTGTATTTCTAGTATGTGTAATAATAAATAAGTTTTCGCAATAATTTTATTCAGGTGTTAGGACCTCTTGAGCTGGAAGCTCTCCTAGCTCTCAAAACTTACGTAACATTTTGTCGATATTGAACTCCATTTATAATGTGCGTAAGTCACAATTCGTATCACTTCCTGAGATAATCCATCCAAGAGCAGTGTTTTGTGCAATTAGGCTATTGGGTTCTGCAATCTGTCATTGACGTAGAAGTTTGAAGAAGTGACTTAAATATTTAGTTCATTCTCATTTATGTAATTAGTTCAGCAGATTTTCCTACTTTTCTCGAAGTTGTTATTGATGGATATTTAAATACACAGACCATACAACACATGCGTCTGTCTATATACAATCATAATAATTTGTCTTATCCATATAATATTTTTATCGTTCGTTGATCGTTCATTTTATGTTTGTTTAATCAACAAAACAACAACAAAGGTAAAGCATCTCCAAAAAATCATAAAATCAACCTTCATTATATCATTATTATTTCGATAATTCATAAAAAAAATAACGAAAATATCAAAATCAATTAGGTGTAAGTTTCTGTGATGTAGCCTCAACTATTAAAAACTCAACAGTAACGTTTAGCAAGTTCTTTAATATCGTATAGATCGGTTGCCAGAGGTAAACCCTAAATTAACATCGTATATATATATTTACTATATATAGAAGAACTATTTTATATCTTTAGTTCATGTCTGTATAAACCATTAAACCGCCGGGACATTAAACCACCGAGCAATTACCTACTTCCTTTCGATTTTCGAACGATCTTTTTATGTTCGTTCGATTGATAATTTTTTTTTTGTTAAGTGCTGTGTTTGTCCATAAGGGCCATACAAATAAAAAAAACAAAACAAATCACGTATTATTACGATAATAATGTTTAATGATTACAATAATTATGGACACATCATTTTTAAAATGTTACGATTGTGGATTTATAAATTGTATGTTTAATTTGTGGCCATGGCAAGTCACGTGTTTTATCGCATTTATATAATTGCGCGGCAAAACCATAATGTTTGGATTATTTTCGTCAAATTATTTTCATGTATACGACCAAACTATATTTCAGTAAGCTTACATGTAGTTTTACTTTATCTACGATGCGGGAGCGGGACTATAACGTAAGATATCTAAAAATTATCAATGATTAAAAAAAAAAATAAAAATTTGGTACGAACCAAGTGTGAATGGTATAAAACTGTAGCTTAATTATCAGTCGGGACGGAGTATCATTATGTAGTACTATAGTTAATTGGCTTCATGGTTCAGATGAACTTTCAGATTAGTTATTTTAGAAATGCTTTCGTACACGTTATTATAGATGAAAGTCTATAGAACATAGTCGTGACTATAGTCACCGATCGTATAGTGATGGCTAAGGCTTTAGCTTAAAGATACAGCGGTCTTGAGTTTGGTCTCCGCCACCGACCTCAACGCCATGATCAATTGTGTGTAAAATCGTCCATTGGGATGACCACCAACAACGATCACTAATTGTCTAAATATGGTCTGAAAGATCTTGTAAAACAACTTGTTAAAGAGTCCACTTTCGACTGGAATGCTATTGACACCAGCAGGCTTTTTAAAAAGTTGATACAGTGATCCATGGTAATTTCAAACAAACACTGAAACTTTACAGTCCAAACCTTTTTGGAGTTGGGTGAGTTATTGATCGTAAAAGCAAAAGAAAGGTAACATTAAGAAAAAATTCATTTTTACAACACAACGAAGTGAAAAGTTTTTAAATATCAACAATATTGGATTCGAGCAGAAATCGCAAATGGAGGTAAAATTTTAGAAAAACAAATTTCCTAACTTTAAATTAAAATGAACATCACCTGTAGTTTACAGTATACCAATTTACAACCGTAAACCTTCAATGAGACCACATCATTTGGGGTTTTTAAGTATCCAGTTTTAAAAGGAAACCAAATAACATTACTGTAGAAATCTCTAGAAGTCTCTGCGGGTCGTAAATACGAATATAAATAACAAACAAGTAATTTCCACAAATCATAATGGAATTTAGGCATCATTATATCAACAGAAAATAATCTCTGCATAAATTTTGTATTGACTGTTATGACAAGCTCAACAAAATATTTAAACACGATTCAGCATTTTTATACAATTTCATTATCAGCATTTTAAGGGTAATGTTTAAGCAATTATTTTAAAATCCAATTTATATTAATTTTATAGTTGTGTGTCAAATAAAGTGTATATTAATTAGATTTTCGGTGATAATATGACGTATTTGTCATATAACGGTTAATTCAATTAATTTTTAATGTCTATTAATTTTTTTAAAATTTAATTTGTATTAATTTTAATGGTTTGTGTCAAATAAAGATTTTTTACATTAAAATGAATTTAAACAGCATGGATATTGTTATAACTAACACGAGTGTACAATAGTGCTCGGTATTCCGCGAGTTTCTAGTGTATCCAAGGCCGTACATTCTAATCAATCAATTTTGATTATGAGGAATTTGTACTGGAAAATAGATTCATTCGAGCATGCATTGGACAACGACAACAATCCACTTTAGAATGTATTAAATTAGAAATAAAGCAATTATCCAAAGAGATCGAGGGAATTGATAAATTACATAAAGAAGTTCTAGTTGAAATGGAAGAAGAAGAGTACACAAGTTCCAAGAGAACTACTACGAAATTCTTAAGGATAGAGTAGATACACTATAATACGATTACAGTGCAACCAGCAGAAAGAGATAACGAACTCTTCTGGAGAAGCCAGGGTACACTTACCCAAAATGCAACTACCAACGTTTTATGGCGATTCAGTGGAGCACGTTTAACGACATATTCACTGAACTCATTCACAACAACAAACAACTATCCGACATAATAAAGATGACTTACTTGAAGGGCAAATCTACAAAAAGAAGCAGCCGAGATAATCAGCCATCTTTCAAAAACAATTGCAAGCAAGCCTAGGAAATACTGTAAGTAAGATACAACAACGCCAGGTTCTGGCAAATGAGTATTTAAACTCATTGATATCCTCACCAACAATATATGAAACATCAGCGGGAGCAATTTGATCCTTGCATGATACTGCAACCAAAATACTACACAATATCTGCAAGCTATGGATAAAGTCTCCTTTCGAAGCGTTAGTAATGTTCATTTTAGACAAGAACATAACCCTGAATCCACTAGGCAATGAAATAATATTAGAAAAACCGAGAGAAATTATGCAAATGAGTGAATTGTTCAACTTTCTAAAAAGAATATTACAATCACTAGATGCTATGGGGACCATCAAGGTAGTAAATACACCACCATATCTAATGACACCACTAAATCGTGTACATGCCTCAACAGTAAATCATTTTCTGACTGCTAAGGAAGGCATCAATTGCACGTCTGTAATCAATTCAAGCTATTGCCGATACTAAACAGAAACAAACTGGTCCACGAAAGCACTATACTTGCGTGCGTTGTTTAATATGCACGAGGTAGTACATTAAAAAACGCGTGCATATCCACAATACGATGTATTGAATGTCAAGGTTATCACTACATTCTTCTGCATGGCAATAACATGGCATCAACCATCAAGAGAGCAACACAAACCCTCATAGTTAAACAACAAGGATCCGTACCACTACCCACAGCAGTCGTCAGAGTAGCAAGGCTAACTCATTGCAATAAGGGCATTAATTTATATCAACATGAATATCGTCAAAGCCTGCCAATATATAAAACCATCAAGAATAAAAAAAGCACATGTCACCATTTCAGGTATATTGGCGGTAAAGAGGCAGGAATCTGCAGACATACAATCAATATAAATCTAATGCCAAGATCCAATGGAAATTTTAGCTTACATATTAAAGCCTTAATATTTAACGAACTAACTCTGATGGACGATTTATAGTAAAAATTCCATTTAAGGACAATCGCGTCAAGCTTAGAGACAGAAGAATCCAGGAGAAGAGCATCAGCCAGACTGCTACAGATCGAAAAAAGATTTTTAAATATTTAAAAAAACCTAATGCAAACGTGATCAAGATTTTATCAAGCCAGGAAACACAACGACCAAGCTTCGAGTTGTGTTTGATGGATCGTCTTAAATAACAACTGGCGTCTCACTAAACGGCAGCTTAAATAATGATGGCCGACTTCTATATGGATGACTTACTTACTAGCGCAGACAACATTGAAGAGGCACTACTAGCGCAACAAGAGCTACAAGAGCTCACGGCACAGAGTGGGTTTCATTTAACAGAAATAGACGTCCTGCCAAGTCAACCAAAATATTATAAAATATTCTGGCGAGCAACAAACTATCGGACTCATCCAAATAAAACTAAATGAATTACATTAAAACATTGGGAATACTCTACAACCCGGCCGAAGATATATTTGAATTTGACAAAACCGAACCAAACGCTCATTAATTTTTTTATAACACTTTATGACCCAATAAGATGGCTATCGCCAATAACTATGGATGAACGACTACTAGAAAAAATCAAACAACTTTGATTGACAACAGGGTCAAGATGGTGAAACACAATCTCACAATAATCAATAAACAACTTAAAAAAGTGGCACAACCAACAACGACAAGAAATCGGTTCAGGAATATCGAACATATTATATGATCCGGTCGGTATTAGTTGCATTTCTCGAATTTAGCCTGGTAATAAAACACTTACAAAATACACAACAGAACCTTCTTGACTTAGCCTACGATGATCATCCTTGATACATTACACCACTCGATGGCCAGGTCAGATAGAGGAACAATTGCTCTATCAACACGTGAGTCAATGAGAAACAATAATTTGATCTGTCATAGTGATTATGATTTCAGATCATGACAATTTGCAGCAGGGTAATACAAGGTATAATCATTAAAATCATTGCATCATTCAAATTCACTTGGAATTATACGTTGTTATCCCGTACTAGATATTTATCACGGTACTACTCAGTCGCAAATTGTTACATCAACCAAATATCTTGCCATAGATGACCGCAGGGAACATCTCGCAACATTGTCAAAGGATGATTTGAGTCATTATCAGCTATTGAAACCAACCTAATTCTTATGTGATATTTCACCAATAAGAAACGCACTTTACAACCAATGGTTATGCAAGTTCCCCATATTACAACGAAAGAAAAACCTCAACACTGTATGTCGTAGTGACACGATGAACGCAACCAATCATTGGATTAAGCTTCATGGGCCTAATCAATACCACCATAGTACCACACGAAAGTACAGTCGATGTCATCTGCAATCATGTGATCGAGTCATACTCCTTTAAAAACTCTGGCTTATTTAAGCCTAATTACCCTCACCTCTACCAGGGCAGAGAGCTAGTACCATATAACAGGATATTACCATAACAACAATGAAATCCATATCAACTGAATTGTTTTTCTTTATAATTAGGTTGGCTCCACCAGTGGTAACCAAGTTTTTATAAACACCCAATTCCAATCACTGATTGAAATTTTTCATTGGCATTGATCAATTAGTGCATATTTCACTTTATTAATCTGTCAGTAAGATAAATGATTATAAAGTGTCAGATAAAGTGACATTTTAGATCTTGCTATTTTAGAGGATTTGATGTTACCACCAGAGACAACGTTCGCAGAAACTATTGGTTCAAGCGACTATCAGATCAGAAGGGCAAATAAATTATTTTAACGGAGACACACTAACCAGTGGATTAAAATAAGAAGTAAAGGTGGTTGTGAGCTCAGGAGTTGGGTGAACGGCAACAAAGTTACTTTAATATCAATGAACTTTTTATTATAGATAGCAAAGTCGAAGAGAAGAAACATTCTAAACGAGCCAGGCATACTATATGTTGGAACAAAAGTTTTTAGAAAATTAAAACCCTTTAAGGTAATCATAAAGGTAATCATGTGCAGCAGAGTACAAATGGACATTATTCGGGAAAGAAACCAGCATAGATATTCACCTTTTGCAATTGTTATCTGATACATAATGTAGAGTAAAGAATCAATTGAAAGGTGCAATTATTCGATGCTGAAAAATATTTTAAATTTAACTTATGATAGTTACCTTAGCATCTGCAAAATATTAGTGAAAATGTACATACTTTGGCAACGATTCTGCAGGAAATGCAATAAACAGTCGGTAAGTTAGTGTTATACGTCTATAAAACAATAAATCATCGGCAAACCGTTCGAAAAAAATAGCAATAGATGGGCCAAGATTTTCGACTACTAAAACTGAAAGTAAGTAATTAATGGTAGTATTTCCGGATTATATCATAAATGGAGTCAACTGATCTCAAAATTTCCGATGGCTTATCAATTAGTGGTCCAAATTTTAAGGCTATTCAATCAGCAAACAGTATGTCCGACCATTATGTCAACCATAATTAAATAAAGAACTTAATGTGAACCGCAACATATAGGAGGAAAAACACGGATATGGAGTGACCGGATGAAAGGTCAACTGAAGGAAAAATAATAAAGACAAGAAGAGCAATTTGGTTGAATTCCCAACTCCGCAAAGAATAATAGAAAAATATCCAAAATTGCAACCAGCATGAGAAATATTCTACACCGTAACTTCACTGTAACAAAAAAAACAAACGATATGGCTTATTTGACCCGAAAGGGCAAAAGCAATACCTGCAAATATCAAAACATATATAGTATATATAACAAATAGCTATACCATTTTCAATATATACAGTAATGAGTTTAATTGGGAATTTTTTTTTCGATGTTGAACCCCGCGATTTATACAATCACAAAATGCTATTATCATTAAAAACCAAAAAAAAAAATTGGTTTCATTTGAAATCGTTTTCACTAACATGTAATATGTAATTTAAAAATCCAATTTTATAATGTTACTTACCGCATATACATAGTCGAATATATTTGGAAGTTAGACGATTCCATAAATATTTAGAACCAACTATAAAAAAAAAATGAAAAATTCTAATTAGGTTTTATAACTTATTTTGTATTTAAATCACAAATTATATTCGGTTGTCAAACGTTAAAAAATAAAAACATAACATAAAATGACAACAACAAATTTCAATGGACATATAGTAAAACCAACAACATAAAAACATCAATATAGGGTGAATCAAATGAAATTAATTTATTTAAATTTGATATTTGTCGCATTCTGATCTGCCAACGGTGTTTCGTTCTGAACGCACCTTTGTGACTTATCAACATTTTATCTTTAGTCTTTAGTACTGATAATAACAGTTTATTGTATGACACAGTTAAACAATCGGTCATTTACACAATTTTGTATTTTAGCATCAGCACTATCATTTATTTGTATATAAAACATTATTGTATATAATCTTTTAGTTAGGTAGTTCTTCGAACGGGTTTTTGTAGAATTAACATTGATCCTTCCAACCAATCAACAATTAGCAGATAGCCACATAATAACTGGCATAAACAATTTGCTTACAATTGTATTAACAACTATATAGACATGAAGACGATATTGCAAAGACAAAATCAAAATGCAGAAGAGATAGAGCTATTAATCGCAAATTCCAAGAAAAATGAAGCAGCACAGCTTTCAAATACTATATAGCGAGTAGGTTGATTAAAGACAATTAACGCATAAGAGAGTTAGTTCCAACCACCACTGAAATCAACATATCAGTACTACAAAGGTAGACTAAGGTACTATAACCACAACGCATAAAACTACTATAACTACTTTAAAAGTGACGTAAAGAGGTCAGTTTTGAAATTATTTAGTACCCGCCACGTAACTAAGAAATATTTTGTGTAAGCTATATTAGAAAGGCTAAAAGACCGACTCATGTTCACGATTTTAAAGATCTGAGTATTTCCGAAAGGAATCAGATGGCCATGCTTGCTGATTTATAAAGAAATTGTATCTGCAAAAACCACACGACAACAATATTAGTTGTCGCAGTTAAATTAAATATTTTGCCTGCCAAGGAAGGCACCATACTTTGCTACATATAAAGAACAAAGAAAAAAGCATATTAACCTCTGACAAAAGTTGTGTCACAGTACTTATAGCAACAGCCCTAGTAAAAAATCAGCATATTTACATGTGGTTTTAACATATTACGGGCACTAATCGATCCAGAGTCCCAAGCTACTTTTTTCACAGAGCTTGCAGCACAACAACTATAGGGATGCTAAGAACAAGAGTTTTAACTGAAGTTTCCAGATAATCACCAACAAAAGGATGCTTACCTCCATAAATAACAATTAGCATAATTTCAAGTTTTTCACCGATTTTCAAGATACAAGCTAATGTTTTCGTTCTGAGGACTATCAATACGCTTCCCGACAAGAGCTTATTGGGTTCAGAAAACAAACTTCGAAAGGAAGTTATCCTAGCCCTATAGTAAAAGAATTTAAAGGCAAAGCAGCTGCTTGATTAGATAAAAAAGCAATATTAAAAGAACTTCTCGAAAATCTGACAGAAACTGGACCACAAGCAATAAAATTTAATGAAACGTTAAAACACTTGGACTTCTTTGGAATTTTTCAACAGAAACTTTTCAATTTAAATTATATTTACCAGAAGCTAAAACAACAACAACCAAACGAACGATTTTATCAGAGGTATTGAAATTTTTCAATCCACTAGGATTGTTAGCACATTAACATTATTCATCAAGATTTATGGGCTTCTGGAGTAGGATGAGATGAAAACTCCACATAAATCTTGCAAAAGATGATTAAACTACTAAATGGAATTACCACAGTTAGAGGAGATTAAAATTAATCGTTGGATAAGTTAAACCAATGGAGCTAAAATTGAATCAATTCCAGGAGCGATTCTACTGTAGTTTTAGGATGGATAATAGGAAAACCAAAACATTATAAAACATTTGTTGTCAACATAATAATAGAGAAACAATCCCACATCAATCCGAGCCAATGACATCACGTCGTTTTTAATGAGAATCCTACTGTGCATCTTAAAGATTAAACCCAGCTAAATTGATAACCCATTAACAAAAATTGATAGTGAATAAATTTGGCGAGAAGGCAGCTTGGAACGAAAATCAATAAGTACACTTACAACAACAGTGATAAAACTGTAATTGAATTTGGTCGATTATCATCATTACAACGGCTTGTTCACAGCATTTCAGAAGAACTGGACATGTGGGTAATCATTAGAGTTTCACAGCGGGAAGCTTTCAGACCAATTATAACACTCCATTTCTCGACGATACGGCCTGCTAGTCGGCAGAAAACTAACTAAATCTAATTTATTATTTGAAAAAAAGAAAAAAAAACCATCGATTAATAAATACTGCAATTAAACTACCTTATCACACCTGAGAGCACAGTATTGGATAATAAATGCCTAGAAAATTATTCGCCAAACTAAACATAAATGAATAACTTGTACCAGAGTAAAGAAAATGGCATCACACCAGCTAATGGGTATGTTACCAAAAGAACGAGTAATACCAGCACCACCTTTCACAAATAAAGAGGAAGACTATGCAGGACAATTAGCGTACAATTATATGAGGGCCACTGTAATAAGACAACTGAGGGCTTCATTGCCATATTCATATAAGAATCTGTATGAAAATATTTAGTGATAACGGTTTAAATTTCGTCGGAGCATACAAAAAACTACAAATACAGGCAAAGCAACAAGAGGCAATAATTAAGGATAAAGTCCTCATTTTAGAGGCGAAGCCGGAGCCAAACCAACAAAACAAGACCTCCGCAAACTAATTGGAACTCATACATTAACCTTTGAGCATCACCCAAAACTTCTGGCTCAAATAAAAGCATGCTTAAACTCTAGGGCAGTAGATCCTCTCTCAAGTGACTCAGATGATGACAGGTTTTTAAGCGGCCTGCTATGAGTACACTTCCTGATAGAAAGGTTCATCATATCAACGCCTCAACCTGATATTGCAAGATTGAATTTGCCGATAAAATTGTCAAGAATTTTGGAAAAATGGCATATGGATTATCTCTCATGGCTGCAACAAAGGCCAAAATGGTTGCATGAACAACCGAACCTTCAGATATAATATTCCTAAAAAATAAATAATTACTGCTCATGCACGGGCCACTATAAAGCAAGAGTCAATTAGCTACATTCAAGACAGGATGGCCATCTTAGTGTAGTCACACTTAGGTCCTAGCCTTAAGTCCTATTCTGTTGTTTAAATATTAGGGTTAAAACTTTGTAGATTTTTATAAATCTAGTTGCCTATTATTTTGTATTTTATTTTTGTTTAGTTTTAAAATAATTGAAAATCACTTTTTTAGTTAATAATCAAGTCAAAGTTATGTGGTGTGTTTCATCCTCAATTATTTAAAAATAAAGTAAATCAAATTATTTGTTTTAATTTATAATTAAAAAATAATAAAATGACAAGTTCTTCAAATGAAGAATATGAAGACATGGTTTTCGTGTAAAGTTTGTGTAATGCAAGTGCTAATCAAGCAAGAAGTTTATATCAAATAAAATATCCTCTTCGTCGTTTATCAAATGCTAAAATATTTACCAACACATTTGTTACCAACACGTAACTGGGATAGTGAGAAATTATTGGGTAGATGCAAATCCGGTACCAAATGTCTTGTAAATGAACTAATAGTATCAGAAATTTGTCCTTACAGTTCAATATGTTAAACTACAAAATTAGGAGTATTTGTCATGGTTATAGTCTTTGCCCATTAACTTTATACTATAACACTGATTTAAAGAAATGCGGAGAATTTATCAACCTCATTTAGAAAGACCAATAGACGATGGATATTTTATTTCTAATATTAGACATTTTGGAACATTGAGTCTCACAATTTACGACAGACGGTATTAAGGATTTGTATAATCTGCTTCCGGGAACTGAAGCAAATCTGCATAGTAAAAAACAGACATCATTACAACTAAAAATTAGTGTCAATGTATGAGCTGGCGTAGTTGGTAAGAGATGAATTGGGCCATTTAAGCTTCCTAATACATTAAACAGTACATACTATCTAGATTTTTTTATAGAACTAAATATCTAGTATTAAGAAGGGGATTAATAAAGCCTACCAAAAAAAGTTAGAGAGCTGGTTAGGGACAAATTACGGGCACTTCAAACCTGACAAATCAATCGAAAACCATTCTTAACAATGTATGTAACGTTCTGAAACCTCTTTTTAAATAAATTCAAGATACCCAGACTGTCTTGTACTGGTAAAAAAGGTCTGATTACTCAATGTGGAAGGCAACGAAAGGATTCAAAATAAGTAAAATATCTAAGTACCTCCACTTATTTGATTATCTCCCACATCAGTTTTACATTAAAATTAATTTAAAATAATAACCTTCAATTGAATCACCCTGCACACAAACCAAACAATTTTGTTATTATGATTCGTTAACATAATATTTATGTTGAGTCAGAGAATCTAATTCGTTCACATACATTAAAATTTACAGGTACAATTCTAAAACAAATGTTGTAATAAATATCGACACAAATTAAGCTTCTTATCTTTTCAAAAAAGAATTCGATTGATTTGAATCAAGGCTAAAGTATGTTGAAGAAAAAAGAGAAGAAAAAATTTGAATACAAGTTTGAAATTTTAATTATCATTACATTACAAATGATTTTTATTTTGGGTGGATATGATTTGGAACGATCTAATCAGCTAAATTAGAAGTCATGTAATGTTATTTTGTTATTTTAAAGTCGATAGTGTTTAAATATATATATATATATATATATATATATATATATATATATATATATATATATATATATATACATATATATATATATATATATATATATATATATATATATATATATATATATATATATATATATATATATATATATATATATATATATATATATATATTTATATATGATTTCTATTTTAGAATAAGTGTATTGAACAACACTGTCGGATTTAGATGAAAAGCTTGTCCATGTCCACTTGTCCATCTTCCATTTAACTGAAATAAAATATACCTACACAGATTGGTTCAATTAAGTAGCACTAGTGCGAAGATTTAGCACGGGATGGAGCTGCTGAAGAATGAGAATTGACTAAATAGGAGGAGGTAAATAATTTATGGCATACCAGACACTGTCAATACATTTCACCAAACTATTGTATTGCAAATAGCGAAAGAATGTCATACCTTCGGTTAATCGATATTTCTTATGTAGTTAAATTTCAAAGAAAGGTTGTTGATGGTGTTGAAACAACTGCTATGATCTGGGGTTTTAAGCAGCTAAAATGTAATGATTTTATGATGGCCAATCTTACTTTTATAAAAAAAAATAAATGCAATTAATATGCATTTAACCCAATTTGCTAAAGTCCAGGATCTTCGTCAATGAGTACTTTGTAAAACCTGTAAGTGTAATTCTTGCTAAGGCTAAGTTGTTAGTTAAGTTAAAGGCCATATACAAAGCATACCATCCGTAAAGAAATGATGGTTAGTATGGTTGAAGAAAACGATATACCGAAGATTTAAACTATTTATGCTTTGTTTGTTTGGTATTTGCATCCTAACAATGGTGCAATAGTCGTAAGTTTTTCGTATACTCTAGATCATGGTCTTTTACCTTAAATCGTTAACAGTTGGATGAGTTGCAGGACTTTATAAGACATAGAATATCATGAATGTTAAAGTACAATCTAAAGAATCTTCAGATAACATAGAATATTAATCACTGGAGTTTGTTATATAGATCAACCTAATGTTGTTGCCTATGTAACGTTTATGCATGTTTAAGGTCTCCAATAGAATGAACTAAGTGAGCTGTTATATGCATGATTGTACTAAAGATAATGTTCTTAATATTAATCCGTTGAATCCAGCGGATAGCCGCCAAACCCATCCTACTAGAACTGTAGTGATATTGCAAATAGATTTAGCTTTTAGAGCTTTTTGCTCAAAAATAGCAAATATTTTGATATATCTTATCTTGTACAATACACAAATATGGGGTAATCAGACAAAAAAAGTAAACATAAACTTGAATGCATTCCAATATTTAAAATTTCTATACTGTCATTGGAAGACCTATATGTATTGATATTTCCGGACTTTGACAAACCGTTCATACTAACAACGGACGAGTCAAACCACATAATCGGTGCAGTTTTCTAACAAGGTGATATTAGCAATGTTCCACCATAATGTAAATATCTAGATCACTCAATAAGACCGAGGAAAACTACGCGTCTAAGGAAAAAAAATGTTAGTGATCGTTTGGGCTCTTTAGAAAGCCTAATAAAATACCTCTATGGAGCAAAGAAAATAAGAATTTTTACTGATCATCAGCCATTGGTCTCTGTCCTCAGCAACCGCAAGCTGACAACAGCAAGCTGACAAGATAGAAAACCAGGCTAAAGGAGTACAACTATGAGATTGTCTATAGAAACGGAATTACAAACAAAGTAGCTGACGCTTTTTCAAGACTGAAATTGAAGGTCAACACACTTTTATCTTCAAGTTTTGAGACTATACATAGTGCAGAAGAAGATGACACTCAAACCACATTGTGAAGCTCCTAAACAAGTCTTTAAAGATCAATTGATTGTAACTTAGGGAAACGGAATTTACGCCTATGAAGAACCACACCAGAATCATAACAGAATGTTTATCATAAACATTACATTTCCCTGTCGGAAGAGCAGGAAAATAAAAAACGACATTAAAAATCTAAAGAAAAACTACAACCAACATCTGTAAATATGTGACCGAAACTGCGGAAAAGTATCTCCAACTACTTAAAGAAGTTTACGTGGAACATCTATACAACTACAAAATTCGGATAACGCAGTGATTTGTAGAAGATATCGTATGAACATAGAAGAGCGCACCGGAATGCAAATGAAAATGAGAAACAAATACTAGAAAAGTATTATATTCGCCGATGGCCAGCTTGATAGAGAAATACACGCAATGAAAATAAAATCGATCGTTATCCCAATAGACTGCAACTTCAGTAAAAGTCAATCTTATCGTATCTGGCAGATATTCTATGTATCAACCTGATCTACATTAAAGGCTAGAAATGTATAACATGCATAGATAAATTTTCGAAATTCGTGAAACTATTTCGTGTCAATGGCAGAACATCTTTGTACATGAGAGACAACATTATCATAAAATCCTTCATTATTTCACAACACCAAGAACAATGGTAATGCACAACAAGACAAACTACGTCAACCCTATTGTAGTGAACTGTTTAAGCATACTAGACATCCAAATTTACTTAACGCCTTCTCATAAAAGTGAAGTAAACGAAGCTGTGGAAAGGGTTCACTCATTTTAATCGAAGTAATTCAATGCCTGGAGAATACATACAAGGAATTAATTTTTATTGGCCAGCAGATACAACAACACTCTGTCGTCATTCTGTCACTGGAACGAAGTCTAGCGACATATTTTTAGACAAACATCATGTCGGAATTAAGAAGAATTCAATGAGCATCATATGAAGTCCCAATTCGAATATTAAATCAATGTAACAGAAAAACTGCTGAGAGAACTTCTAGGATGTAATAGCAAGTAGTTTGTAAAGTGCCATTGGGTAATGATATAAGAGCAATGATAGATTAATGTGGGGGAACAAGATCGTAATTAATTATATTTCTAATAACAGTCGCTACACCTCCGCATAATTGGTTAGATCCACCATTCTTATAAATTCGATAATGAAGAATGTGAAAAGCAATCCCAAGTTTTAGATGGGTTTCTGAAATACTCATTTGAAGAGATTTGAACTCATTTGAAGAGTCTAATTTTTCTGCTTTACGTTGATCATCATGTTTTGAATTTAACGGTTATCTAATATTTAAGAAAATCAAAATACGGCAGCCACGACGGATCGGTATTGGTGGTTGTAGCTTGAATGAAATCCGATTTTTGATTTGCCAGTCTTAATGAAAGGTTTAAATTTACGTAATTGCTCTTTAGTGGTGATCTACCAGCGTTGATTTTCTGAATCCCTTATGCAAAGTTAGTTCTTTCACTTAATCGGTTCATCATAATCGGTTAAGAACTAACCGAGTTCCTTCCTTATTGGCCATATTCCCGAACTTTCCCAAAAAATCATTTTAAGTTTAAATCACATGTTGAAATATCCTGTTTTAAAATATTCAGTTTTGAAATATCCAGTTTTGTACCATATCTCGTTTTGTACCTTATCTCGATTTAAAATATCCAGTTTTGAATTATCCTGTTTCGTCAAATCCAGTTGTAAAATTTCCAGTTTCGACCGGAACCTATTTTAAAGATGTAGGAACAACCATTGTTAATTTATGTCAAACAAATGTATCTTATGTACCCACATCGCACACTTGTGATAACTATTTAACTCAATTTGAATTATCAACTGAAGAAGAGGTCGAGCCAATAACCAAATCACTAGATAGTATATGCTCTAAGGGGTATGATAATATCCTAATTAGTTTTTTTCAAAATGACTGCAATATACTGAAGTCTATATTACAATTTTCTATTAACAAAAGCTTCAAAAATTTTAACATCCCAGATAGTCTTAAGCTTGTTCAAGTAATTCCGATATATAAGGGCGGTAACAAATTAGCAGTTTCAAATTATAGACCTATTTCAGTACTGCTTATATTTTATAAATTATTCGAAAGGCTCATATTAAACCGATTAATGCCACATATTGCCGACAGCAATTTGATCTCATCATTTCAATGCGGATTACAAACAAGTTCGAGCACTACCTCAGCTACTTTATGCTTAATGGATAACATTTATAAATCTCTGCAACAAGACAAAGTATCGGGTTGCATTATTGTTGATCTAATGAAAGCGTTTGATTGTGTCGACCATATAAAATTAATTGATAAAATGTCTAATCTTGGAATTCGTGATAGAGCACTAAACTATTTGTCTAACCGCATACAGTTTGTTAAATTGGGACATATCTCTTCTGAAATCGTTAAACTAGTTTCAGGCGTACCACAAGTTTCAATATTGGGTCCAGTTTTATTCCTAATTTATATAAACGACATTTTTCAATTACATTTAAAAGGTATACCTCAATGGTTTGCGAATTATCTCGCAATCGTTTATGGGTCAAAAAACCGTTGTTCTCAAACACGATATGGAACATGATTTAAAAATTATTGAAAAATATTTACACTGGAATAAACTAAAAAGTACCGAGCAATTGGCGCAGTGGTTAAAGCTGAGGTGTTTGGGACGGGAGGTACCGGGTTCGAATCCCAACGGGAGAGGGTTGCAAAAGGGACTTTTCATCACTTGATTACGATCGGTTATGACGATGAACACAACTATGACCCCCCGTTGGAGTGCAGAATTCATGGGCCGAACCATCGTCCATGCCAATACAGTCTGGCTGGAGCAATGC
Source organism: Tipula confusa (assembly GCA_963556175.1). Classification (NCBI taxonomy): domain Eukaryota; kingdom Metazoa; phylum Arthropoda; class Insecta; order Diptera; family Tipulidae; genus Tipula; species Tipula confusa. The sequence continues at coordinate 79,533,404 of OY744476.1, read as the reverse complement.
AATGTGCAGATGGATATTTGAAAACGCGAACCTGTATTCGCACGTCCTCAATTTGGCTAGTAATGGCGTAAAGTAGGACGTTAATTAACCGCGAAAGAGTTGGGAGAGCTTTGGCCCCAAAACAGATTGCATAGAAATAAACAAACAAACAAACAAACAAACAAACTAAAAATGAACTTAAATAAAACAACTTATATGATCTTTAACAAAAATTCCAATTTGAACAACTATATTCCATCCCTTCAATTAAATAATCAACTTATTGCTAGATCTTTTGAAGTAAACTATTTAGGGTTACATATTGACAGCTGCCTTTTTTATTTTATTTTTTTTATTAAAATGGCTGGAACCCTCAAGGATTCCGCACTCAATGCCACAACGGGCCCATGGTGCAAACCTAGGATTCTATTAAATTTCACAAAGGCGAGTAGCTGCCTTAGCAAACTGAATCAGCTTGAACCAAGGCTGGGAAGACACTTGATCTAACCGAATAGACCTAGAGTTGAAGACCTGAAGCCTAACTCCTTCAAAGGCCGGACAACTACAGACAAAGTGAATGCAATCATCAACCCATGCGATGAAGAAGATCTTTGAATCGGCCATGACCTGTAAGAATCCCAACCAGGATCCTCAACTGATCTTTCCTTAAAGACAAAGCAAACTTAGTCGACCTCAAATTGGGATCACTAATAAATTGTTTCGCCCAGCGGCAGCCAGACGAAACACGCCAATTTTGTTTTGCAACAGACATAATGAATTTCTTAATAGCTTGCTTACCCAAACTAAAAGAAAGGGGAGTAGCTGGTTCAGTGCCGAAAATTTCCAAACAAGAACCAGCTTTAGCTAAGGAGTCCGCGAACTCATTGCCCTCGATGCCACAATGAGCCGGGACCCACATTAGTGAGACTTTATTTAATACGCAAAGACGATTAATGTAAAGTTTACAATCCTTGACTAATTTGGAAACAGTCAAAGGGTTTATTAATGAATCGAGCACAGCTTTACTATCAGTACACATTATGATGTTTTCCTCAGCAAAGCTATACTTTAAAGCAGCAAACACACAATGCGAGAGCGCAATCAGTTCCGCCTGAAATGCTGTACAGTACGAACCCAGACAACCAGACGAACTCTGAACCAACGCGGGACAGTATGTTCCAAACCCTGCAGAAAGTTCAGAGCACGATCCATCCGAGAAAAATACTATAGATTCAGACAATCGTTTTTGAAAGACCTGCGAAGCCCACAGATCTTTAGACGGATATTCTACCGAGAATGAATTTGAAAAGTCAAACTCAGGTAGCAGTCTGTCATTAACCATATCAATTTCTGGTATAAGTTAATTGTACCGAGAAATAATGAGCCTATGACCCAAAATGGATCCGAAACTATTCCAAACCCCTAAGCACCTCAAACGGAACGCCGCAGAACACGCCGACCCATGTATGAAAGAGTGCAACTGAGGCAAAGAAAGGATAGCTTCCATAGCAATAAGTGGTGTGGAGGACATAGCACCGGTAATAGCCCGACAAGCAGTGCCTTTAAGCTACAAAGCTTCGCTATGGATGATTTCAGTTTAATCACTGGCCACCAAACGACCGATGCATAAGAGAGCATTGGCAAGACCATAGATTTGTATATAAAAGCTAACGTTTTAGGAGTTAGTCCCCAAGATTTACCAAAAGCTCTTCTGCATTGCCAAAAAAATGGCAGTAGCTTTTGACAGCTTACTATCAAGATGCTTTTTCCAGGAAAGTTTACTATCAAGGAAAACACCAAGATGACAGTCGCCTTACTTGGTCATCTCATTCTAATAAAACCAATCTTCGTTTGGTTTCAATAATAGGGACTTTTAAAAGATCAGTGAAATTTGTAGAAACTGCCTTAAGGAAACAATTATACTATTCATTCGTACATTCTAAACTTCTTTACCTAATTCCAATTTGGGGTTCTACACATAAACTACAGGATCTTCAATTAAGTCAAAATAAGGTACTTCAAGCTCTCAATTACCTTCCCTACAAAACTATTGTACTCTACCGATATATTACTAGTAACAAAATTAGTGGACATCAATTACATGATGTTAGTTTATACAACTAAAAACAACTTGATCAAATCCTCAGTTTTACTCGAAACCAATTTTCGAACTACAATGAGAAATACTAGACAAGCCAATGATTTTAGATTGCCGCCAATTATAAATAATACATATACCCAAAGTGTTTTTTACCGTGGGATTCTTCTCTTTAATAATCTTCCTGCAAATATTAAAACTCTACCGATATCTAAATTTAAAATTTATTTAAAAAAAATTCTATCTGAAGAATTTTGCAGAGAATACAATGATAGTCATGAATACAAATTCTAGATACAAACTTTAACTAAAGAACTTTAACTTAATTGACTTTCTAACAAATAGTTATAGACCATTACTATTTCAATAAATGACTATTACACCATTTGCATACACGATCGCAATAAATACGTGTGTAAATACATACTTCACAAACACCAACATACAAGTAAGTTCAGTAAAGCCAATCATTATATTGTTTATATCTTCAAAATATATTGTACACTGTATCTTAATACATATACTTATTACATATATATCATAAATATTTTAGGTTTAAACTAAAAACTGTAAAATAAAATTTCTATATTATATTTAAAATTGTAAAATTTTTTGTGGAAATAAAAAAAAATCGAATTCAATTTATGACTGGTGACATCAGAAATTACTAAACATCTTTCCTGAAGTTTACTGTTTTAAATAGACTCACATATCCTGGGAGCGTTTTGTTTTCCTAGTCGGTTTTTTTTGTCACCATTTTGTTATGAATGTAATTTTTTCAGTTTGCAGTTAATAATGGTAGAGAGTAATCGATAACAATTCATTATGGGGCATCTATCTTCACAACAACGTGTTGAAATTATTAAAACATGACGATCCGGCTAGGTTTGTTAATAAACCGAATAGCCTCTATTAGGGCACTAAAACCCGTCAGTTGCCAGAACATTTACTGATGACTGCTATTAAGGCATGTTGGTAAATTTTATTGTGGCCGAATTCGATCAACTAGACCTATAAGGCATGTGGTTCAAAAAATATAGTACGCTATCCGTTATAAACCAACCGGGGGAACCTCGATATTTAGGAATAACATTACAAACAAAATTGCTGAAATAATACCAGGAGTCTGCGAAAATATTCTTAAAAATTTTCTTTAAATAGCTCACCTTAGTGCCACGGCTAGGGCGGATAATAAAAGTTTTTGAAAAAAACATTAACATTAGACATTAAGTGTACCACCTAAATTATAAATTATATAGAAATATATATATATATATATATATATATATATATATATATATATATATATATATATATTCAAGATTTATGAGGCTCCATAATCTCAATTAATATTCTTTCAAATTTGGTTTTGAAAATATCGTATCACAATAAAAAAAAAGGAAAGAAGGATTTGCTGTTGCGGCCTAGGGGCATATCACATATTATATACATGTATATATATTCATTGAAGAAATTTTTAATTTTAAAAAAATTGGCAAGAGGATTAGAAGAATTTTTAGTAGGAAAAAATATTCATTCATTATTTTTTTTTGAATGAATATTTTGAGCATCCCGAGAAAAGGGTTAGTAATTTATTAATGAAAAAATAAAATTCCAATTTTTTTTAGCTCTTTGGGAATTAGTAACGATTCTATAGCGAAAGCATAATATTTTGATCGAGGTCTAACAGGTAACTAAAAAAACATAAAAAATTTGTCTTATGATTAAGATTTCTTATCAATTTATAATTTCGTCTATATATAGCTAGTTTGAGATAAATAATTAAATTAAAAACAAATAAATGAAAAATTGTTAACTATAAAATTAGATTGGAAAATTTTCTTGATTAAAATAATCATAATCAAATGGCATAATCATAATTTTTTGTTTTATACATTTCATATTGTATAGTACCAACCAATCAACATAATCATAATCGTATAAGAATAGAATATAAAGTTATGCTGTCTGTACGTACCATAACATCGTTTTAATTTTATGTAGATACAGAAAACGATAATCTAATCAAATATCGTGTTCTATGCTGATTGAAGTTTGGTAAGAAATGACTGTATGTGAATCAGTTTCAAATTAAAATTGGAAAAATTTCTGATATTGAAAAAATGATAGAATTAACTGAAATAACGAAGTACAAATTGGATAGACGTATAAATATTTGATTTAAATGGCAATTTATGTTACTTAACCAAGGAGTAACAACTACACGAAATGAATGAGTTTAATCAGGTGATTATTAGTAGTATTCGATATTGGAGTAATGTGATATTTAAACATATATAGAAATGTAAAGTCGATCAAAATAGTGAACAATATCTCTGGACACCAATTCGATTGTTAATTCAATAAATGTTTGCTGGTCAGTTTCTAAAAAGCTGCTTTGTACATCTGCTATTGATGAAGTTATGTTGAACTGCAAATAGTCGCACTCCCTCGATTTTATCATCAGGGGTGTAAAATGTACAAAAAAAATGTACAAAATAAATGATAAATTTTCTACGATTTTTGACATAATCTTTGAACAGGTCTGTTCGTCGATCATAATTGTCAGATAGTATACATTCGATGGACGCATGATTTGAATTATATATATATATATATATATATATATATATATATATATATATATATATATATATATATATAATATATATATTTTGTTAATATATATATATATATATATATATATATATATATATATATATATATATATATATATATATATATATATATATATATATATATATATATATTAAGCATGAGACGCGTACCACATTGTATCGAGGCCGATGTGACGAGTTTGAATTGGAGCCAACATAGCCAAAAGTTGGCTCTTAAAAGTACTGCATTCAATGACTTCTACCAATTTTGAGTAAGCTTGTTTTAATTGCCATAATCATACTAAGACGTACATCAAATGAACAAGTAAGCAATCTTCGACGAGTTATTAGAAATATTAATGCAGACGGAATAAAGTTGAATGCATCAAAATGGAATCCCTTTTCAAAAAAAAGATAAACTACCTGAATTACATAGTATCAAGTAATGTAGTTCAAACGAATACCAAAAAGCTAGCAGCCGTAGAAGAGTAGCCCACACTAAGGAATGTCCATGAGTTAGGCAATTTTCTAGGACCTTTCAACGATTTGTACCCAGCTTTGTAGATGTCGCACGAACCTACATCGAACAACTATGAAAAGTCTTAAAAGTTTAACTAGACATAGAAGGATTAAGACGCATTCGTACAACTAAAAATGAAGTTCTGTGCAGCTCTCCAATTTTGGCGTATTCACAAGCAAGTGATCTTTTCATCTTGGATGCCAATGTCATAAATTCATATAGCAAAACCAAGGAGGTATACAACTAGTATTAACACACTTCAGCCAGGTACTATATTGAAGCCTGTAAATAATTATTGCATAATCCATCAAAACATTGAACAAAAAAAGAGATCGGTTCTATTGGAGAAGTAATCATCTAAAGTAGTAATCGTCTAAGTAGTCATCTATGTTATGACAGGGTAACTACTAATGTATTCTATTGTTTTAAAGTATTAGATAAAAAAGCGATCCCAATTTTGTCACTTTATTCACTTTTATGTTATTATGAGAGATCATATATGCATGTGGGCAATATTGCAAAATTTTTAAACTTTTGTTTGGTTTTCAGCAACTCTGTATTATAACTTTCTGAAATACATATTTAAAAATCAAACAGTCTTGTTTATTTTATTTTTAAATGATTAGACATTTAAAAAATTCTTATTAGCTTATTAAAATTCTTATTAATGTGGCCTCACTTATTTTATTTTTTTTGTATTAATGATCAGTATTTTGAAGATTATTGCAATATCAAACTGTTAATTTTACTCGCTTGGTGCTTACAAAAGATCCCATCAAATTTGAGGTTACTTTACCACCCACATTAATATAAAATTTTCAAAATGTTATATGACATATGTTCTTATATGACATGCAAAGTGCATTTAAACAAAGATGATGTTTCTTCAAGTACTAATTCAGTAACATCAGATTATCGTAAGGATTAGAATTTATAATATATTCGATGCAGGTACATCGATACCAGAGTACACACCTTTACTGTGACACAACTATTCAAATCAATAATGAAACAAACTCAGCTAACATTTTATGATATTCCAAGAATTGTGGAAACTTGCAGTACCTATGTGTTTGGTACTCAATTACTCCTTAAGACTTGCAAAATTTTCACACAATTGGAAAGAAACTGCGGAATGACTGATTTTAAAAGCTGGGTCAAGAAATGGCATACATATACTTCGGCAATATGCAACGCCATTCCTTGATTTACATCAATATTTTAAATTATAAAGTTATTCGAAATTATGTTAACTGTAATTATGTTAACTGTGTAATTATGTTAGTTAACCATGTTTTTTGCTTTATTAAACGGTATAGACTGAAGTTATTAAAGTTAAAGGGCAATAAAAACACTTTATTATTCTAACGTTAGATCTCAACTAGAATACGCAGTTAAGGTTTCGTAATACTCTATAAGCCTTTTCGCTTTTGCTGGTAGGTGTGATATTCGATATTTTCTAGTTGGTTACTGCGTGTTCTTTTTTAATTCAATTCTCCCATAGTAATATTTTGACCTTTCTGTAATCATTTTAATTTTGAAAGGTAACTTTAATGTCACTATTTGAAAACGCCTTAAAATTAGTTGTTTCACTAGTGGTTTTTATTATTTTTTGTCGAAAAAGTTCAAAATTATTGATATTGCTCACGAAAATGGGTGGAGGCAGTAGTATTTTTGGGTTTTTCTTTTCAATGTTATTGTTCACACTTTGTGTAATATTTTTTGGAAGAGTTTTCATTTTTGTGCGCCTACGTTTCTTAGAATTTCTGTTTGTTATCAGCACTGGAAACTTCGTTTTTCAGTTCTTCCACATCTGTGCAATACTCTTCTTGACTTAGAACATTGAATCTATTATTCTGTTGATTTACTGGAAATTGCGCGGCAATCAGTTGGGATTATTTGAATGACCATGTTGATTAGATGACAACTGGATATTTTTTGAAGGCAGATTATTAACTCGCGCTGAATCCTCAGTTTTGCTATGTTTACCCTTTTTTTCAGTGTAGAGTCCTCTCTCATAAGTTCAACAACTTCAATGCTCAGCTGTGCGATTATTTTCTCCATTTTTTAGAAATTTATTTAACAGCTCCCCACTATTTATAATATTTGTTGATGCACTCGGCATTTCAAATTCTGATAATGAAATTCCTTTTTCATTGAAGGCTGTATTTTTTCAAATATTTTATCGTTTGGTGATCTGATTGTAATAGAACTCCTTTGGAATGATAATTTTTCCTCGTAATTCTTTTGATCGTTGGTAGAATTTTGTAGCAATGTTTGGTCCCCCCTTAGAATCCATGGGACCGATCTCCAAAGAGAATGGATTTTCTTAAACATCAGGTCTGCCACCTAGGGTATTAAGTTCCTTTTTTGTCTTATCCATTGCGTTTTGTAGTTATTAGTGTTATTACAGTCACCTCTAGAAGTTCAGCCGTTGTCATATATTAACCATGCAAGACAACATTGCCCAGGTGCTACCGCGTGGAGGTAAACTAGAGACAGTTGATGATTTCTAAATAGCTACAACGTTGGAATATAAACCAATATATAATTACCTATACACTATCAACGCAAACCCTATTGAAATACACCGAAGACACTCAAAACAAATGAAATCAAATGAAAAAATGAAAAGAAATGCGAATACCTGTCTCCAGGGGGCCAACGTATTGGCCAACGGATGCGGCAAAAATATAAATAGATCTACTTGATTTCTTCATTATAAAAGGTATTTCCAGTTACACTGAAGTCGAAGAAAAAGTCGAATTAACGACTTAACATCTGATCATATCACTGTACTGTTATCGGTAAGCGCTTTAGTCATCAAGAAAAAAAAAAAAAAACCTTACTAGCAAATCCACGAATTGGGATCTCTTCAGAGAAAAATTGGAAGAGCTAGTTGAATTAAAAGTTAGTATTAAAAGTAATGAAGAATTGGAACAACAAGCCAACAATTTCATTACACTAGTTTGACCGCCAGTCTAACTACTCCAGAATTAAGGATCAAAGCGGAGATTGAAGTCAAATCACTGGCTAAAATCAGGGAACAAATCAAAGAAAGAAGCATGGCAAGGAGAATATAGCATCTAACCAGAAATCCCGCTGACAAGACAACTTTCAATCGAATAAGTAACAAAGTCAATAGGCTAATCAAAAGCTTTAAACAACATTGTTTCAACAACTACTTAAGCGGGCTAGGTCCAGAAATGGATAAGCACTACTCGCTATGGACAGCAACAAAAAAATTTAATCGACCTATAGTTCGAGTACCATCTATAAGAATTGCTCAAGGCAGTTGGGCTCGACAAGACAAAGAAAAAGCGGAACTCTTTGCTCAACACCTATGTAGCAACAGTATTTCAACCCCATGACATTCAATCCAACATTAACGTAACACTCGTTTATCAACCACATCAGGATTTTAAAAGGCTTACGCCAATGGAAATTGCTGAAGAAATTGACAAAAGTTTAACCAAAAAAAACACCAGGCATTGATGAAATATCACCGGGTCTATTCAAGGAACTTCCACGGAAAGCAATTATCATGATCACATACTTATTTAATGCCTTTATGAGATTGAAGTATGTACCCAAATCCTTCAAAACGGCACAAATAATGCTCAATAAACCAGGTAAACTAGAAGAAGAAGTAATATCATACAGACTAATTTCACTGCTTCCGACCTTATCAAAGCTGTTTAAAAAACCACTACTAAAACGTCTAAAGCAAAAGGTAAAGGTTCCTGATTTTCAATTTATCAAGTCCATCGAATAACTACGGTAATTGAGAAAGCGTTAGAAGAAAAGAAATATTGTCCACCGTATTTCTGGATGTATCCCAGCCCTTGGATGGGGTTTGGCACAAGGGATTGAAATTCAAGATGAGCAAAATACTACCACAAAACTATTGCCATCTGCTTGAATCATACCTATCTGATCGCCAATTCAGAGTCATCCATGAAGAAACATGTTCTGACTTTTATCTAACGCTAGCGAGAGTTCCACAGGGGTATTGGGACCCGTCCTATACCTTCACTACACTGCGGATATACCTACAACGAATAAAATTTTCATCGGCACGTTTGCCGACGACACTGTAATTATGTCAGTTGACGAATTACAACCTATTGCAGTGGAAAATTTTCAACAAGCAATAAACAATGTTACTAACTGGAAAATTGACTGGAAAATCATGCTTAATGAGATACCTTAATATGATTGATACCGTAATATGAGCTCAAATCAACCCTTTGACATTTACGCTTTGACACAAAAATAACAGTCTACACATATACCTCAATGGGGTGTGGTCCAAGGCTCAACTGAAAACATCACGTGAGACAAAAATCTGAAGAAATATGATTAAAACAACGTCAAACGTACTGGTTAATTGGGCATCATTCCATAATGAACCTGTATTGGAAAAGACTAGTCTACCAGACTATTTTCAAACCAATATGGATGTATGGTGCTCAGCTATGGGGTTGTACTTATAAACCCAATAGAGACAGTATACAACGTAGTCAAAACAAATTTCTGCGAATGATCACCAACGCTTACCGATTTACAGGGAAATACATAATGATCTAGAAATACAATTGATATAGACGATGTTATCAGCGAATGTGCCAATAAAAACATGAGAAGAGACTACTTATCCACACCAACGTTGAGGCCGTACAACTACTGAACAATACAAACGAAATAAGGCGATTCAAACGAATCAAACCACATAAACTAACCGTATAAATATTATAACCCAAGGGAACTTTACACAGAGTCCAGCTTATCTCATAAGTACTAATGTGTATGCTTATCTCATAAGTACTAATGTTAACCCCACTAATGAATTAACAATGTTTAAGATTGTAGTAGCCATACCAATAAAGTTTTTAAAAAAAAATTAGACATCACTTATAAATCAGAGTTCAACCCTATAGATTTAATATCTTTATTCAAGCAATACTCGTTTAAGGTAACCATGAACAAGTGATATAAGGTTTGAGATGTATCGGAATATTTAAAAGCCATTATCAGCAAAAGACACTTAATCGGTGGTTACTCGTGTTGAATGAAATCTTCCGAAGTAAAAAAAACATTTACCCGAGCACTCTCCAGTAGCATGCAAGATAATAATACATATGTATATTGTATAAAGAAGGACTATGGCATCGATAGTTTTCAACTAAGATCTTAAAAGCATGTTCATATTAACACGTATATTTCTAATCATGCCACGGATTAGTCATTGTGTGATGATAAGATGCTGCCAAATTATAGGTTTTATCTTTAAATTAGCAGGTTTATATAAATATATTGTATAATCTAACGAGATCAGCCAGTATAATTAAGAAAACAAATTCTATTCTCAGCTAATTATCATCTTAATCACTGTTCTTACAGTATTTAACTGTATACCATCAAAATTTGGATCAGAATTAAATTAGTCATTAGATCATGATCCAAATCATGACAAATCTGAAAATCTTAATTAAATTTTGTGTAAGTTTCGAAAAAAAAAATCGAATTATCCAACCGTTAAAATATATTTTAGCTCGCACATCGAATACACAAATGCGCATTGAAATGTATACGCATGTAAATAATTAATTCAAATTAAAATAGTTTACGTTAGTTACCTGTGTAGGTAACATAATGATATCATCTACTTACAACAAATCTAAACGTTATATATTTACCGTCATACTTACTATCCGATGTTATGTACAAGGTTTAGCATTAAAAATCATAAAACTTTTGTTGTGTCTTCTTCGTCTTAATATATTTTGTTGTGAAAATTAATTCTTAAGAAAATGCTTTAAGAAGAAATTGGTGAAAAGTGAAAACTTTCTAGAAAATTTTAATTTGTTTATTTAATTTATATAGTAATTATAGCAAAGTGGAGTGTACACAGTAAGATGATTTGTGTATTTTTTAAAGCTTTTGATATTTGTACACATGTCTGTAATTATATTTGAAATTACTTAAGGGTTTCTATGAATCGGAAACCAATCAAGTTCTGTAATGCTGTTTGTAATTCCTTTACGCATATCTATGGTCTTCAGATAAAATTATTCAACTATAAAAAATACTTCTCGTTTCACTTTCTTTCTCCCGAATTTCAGAAACTTTTAATTGTAAATTATGTACTTGTATTTTTTGCCAGGTATATCAGATAAAGCTAAATGCTCAGCTACCGAAAAAAGTATCAGAAGTTGAGCGCTTACAGAAAAATCCAAACAAATATTACGATATTGTTAGAGAGGGGGTTTCCTACTTCCAGGTGGCAAAACCACAAATAACAATGAAAATCAATAATTCAAAATCAAACCGAAACCTATGATTAATGTGCCAACCATTAGTAAAATAATGAAGATGCTCATCGAATTTCAGGATGAAATAAGACAAAATTTCAGCCAGCTTACTAACAGGGTGGAAAAACTGGAAGATAATTCCAAGCTACGAAACAAAAAGCCAAAAAATAAAATATAAATGAATTGAACGTTCCTAGGTATAATAGCCTGGAACGCAAACGGGCTTATTGCAAGAGCCCAAAAACTAGATGTTTTTTTAAGAATCAACAATATAGACTAGCTTTAATATCAGAGACACATTTTACAGAGAAAAACTTAATTTAAATTATGGGATATAAAGTCTATTGGACATTGCATCCCAGTGGTCGTGCTCGAGGAGGCTATGCAAGCTACCATAATAACGATGAACCATGGTGATGCTGAACTTACTTTAGGGGTGACCTACTACCCACCAAGACATAATGTAGTAAGAAATCAGTATATTAGCATTTTTAATAAACTTGGATCAAGGTTTATTATAGGAGGTGACTACAACATGACACACACATCATGAGGATCACGACTAATAACACCAGGAAAATAAAAATACCTCCTAAGCGTATATAATTGAAATGTCAGGTGAATATAATTCATTGCATAAACCAGCCTATTGGCCTATAGACATCAACAAAGGTCTTGATTTAATTGATTTTTATATCTCGAAAGAAATAACCTTGAATTTCATTGAAGTTGGAGGTATTAAAGACCTTACTTTTCTGATCACACACCGGTTTTAATGACTCTGAGTAGAGTAAGCATTAAAAAGCAAATGAAATTTAACTTCACTAATAAATATATGGATTGGGAATTATTTAGAGAGAATTTGGACAACCTGACTGAGTTAAAAGTTTGTATCAAAACTAAGCACAAGAACTCGAAATACAAGTTGAATATTTCATTAGCTTTATGCGCGAAATAGTCGAAGAGGCCATACCCGTATTAGAGAAGAAAGGTGTACAAGATATCAATTACCCACTGAAGATTCGTGAATGATAAAAGAAAAACATAAAACCAGAAATATTATCGACAAAAGAGAGTTTAACCGAGGAAGTAATAAAGTTAACCGATTATTTAAAGAGCAGAAAGATACTTGTACTGAACATTTTTGGAAAGATCTGGGTCTTGGACAAAAAGTATTCTCTTTGCAAAGCTAGTCAAAGGTATAAGAGACCAATAATCCAAGTGCTATGAATACAAATGGAGAATGGGTGCGCCGTAATGATGAAAAAACTGAACTGTTTGCATATCTGGCATGAGTATTTCAACCATACGATATTCAATCTAGGACTGATCCCAAACCAGTCTATCCATTAAATATTAGTAGTGCGACCTCACTAGAAATCGCACAAGAAGTAGATACGAATGTGAATCCCAAAAAGTCACTCGGAATTAACGAAATTACTCCAAGGCTGTTTAAGGAGTTACCAAAGAGAGTAGTTATTATGTTCTTTATGATTATTATATACTAAACCATCAAATCGTCTAATTATTCAACGTTATCAAAACAAATTTCTTCGTGCAATAACAAATGCTTACCATTACGTAACCAACGAAGAATTATATGACGACCTGTCTAAAATTCTGATGATTTTAGTAAGTTTGTGTAATTATTTCGCAAGATTTTTAGAGATGTGAATCGCTCAAAGGTTGTTCACAAAAAGAGAAGTTTAAAATATATTTCTTAATAAAGTTTAACAATCGCTTAATATAATCGGTAGTACATCATTTTGATAATAGGAAGCTAATATGAATCTATATGCTTTGATTAAGAGTCAAACGCACTCATTATAATCTTTTACAATTAGTTATATGTAGTAATAAAAATGTCATAACAATAAGTGATATAAAAAGTAAGTGTATATACAGAATGATGTTAAACTATCTAATATAACAAGAATTAATTCATTTCTTTTATAATTTTAGATTAGAAATATAAACCATGGTAGTGTTTAATAGTTTAAGGTATTTGTAATAATATAATCTTAAACATACTCCCACCTGTAAGGAATTCAGTCCTTACACTGTTGTACGGGTAGCCTGATAATTTTCGAAGTTGGTCGCTTATATACTGAGTTGTATGTTCGAATAGTTACAACCCGAACTAAACCATCGTCTCCTGGATGAATTTTTTCGATTATACCCAATGGCCAGTTAGTTGGTGGTAGATTAATGTTCTTCAATAGGACTATTTCTTCCACCTGAACATGATCCGTTATTTTAAACCACTTCTGCCTTTGCTGCAGAGTGTTTAAATACTTAATTTTAAATCGCCGCCAGAATATTTCTACTCGGTTTTGAATATCAACCCATTGTGTTCAGAGATTTGTGTTGATATCTTTCGATGTTTCAGGAATATATTTGATTGATGAGCCAATTAAAAAATGCCCTGGTGTTAGTGAGAAATACGTGCTGTCATCGCTTGGAATTTGACATAATGGCCGAGAGTTTAGAATGGCCTCAATTTCACATAATAAGGTAGCCGTTTCTTCTGCAGTTAAGTTTATTTTTCCCGTAGCTTTAACTAAATGCGTTTTGTCATTTTAACCACTGACTCATGGAGTCCACCAAAATTAGGGGCCAACGGTGGATTGAAATGGAACTTAGTCTGATTTTGGCCCAGTACTGCAAAACCTCATCCATGAAATCTGGGTGGCTCATAGTTTTTTTTATGTCATCGTATAGGTGTGTTGCATATTTTTGCATACTACGGAGTTTACGATCGCCTCCCACAAAATTTATGCCATTGTCACAATATACGTAAGCAGGTACACCTCTTCTGGATACAAACCGTTTAAGCGCACCAATGTATAAATCAGCCGTGTATGATGAAACTAATTCTAAGTGTATGGCCTTTGTGCAATAGCAAACGAATACGGCTATGTATGCTTTTAATAGCTTTGCTTCTCGGCCTCGCTTGGTTGCTACTGTAATTGGCCTCGCATAATCTATGCCAACATTATCAAATGGCCTTGCTCGAGTCACGCGCACTTTTGGAAGCCCAGCCATCTTTTGCTGAACAACTGTTGCCGCGTATCTTCTACAAATTAGACAATGATAAATTAATTTTTTTACTGTATTTCGACAGCTGATAACCCAATAGCGTTGTCGGAGTAAAAATGTGGTCAATGTTGGACCAGGATGGTGATTGGATATATGAATATGCAATATAATTAGAATACTGAAAGGATGGGAACTTGGCAAGATTATAGGATGCTTTTCATCAAAGGTAAGCTCCGCATGCTCTAGTCTACCACCGACTCTCAAAATTTCGTCTTCGTCCAGGAATGGAGAAACATTTTTTAGTTTGCTTGAGCTAGCAAGATATTTTTGATTTTTTATACACATAATTTCACTCCGATATGTGATTAATTGAACGTGTTTTATCCAGATTTTGTCAGCAGCTATAACTTCTTCAGCGCTAATTAATTTTGTGTGCTGCTTGGATTTCAAAAATTTAATAAGTTTAATGACGTAAACCATAATGCGTATGACTTTCATGTAATTATTTGTTTTGGAGCACAAATGGTCAATGAAATGTTGATTGTCGCCAATCGTCAAATTTAAGTTATCTCTTTGGGGTGTTCTAAGCTCTTCCTTAGTTTGGATTTGGTTGGAGTCTATCTCACTGACTGTTGACCACGACAATGGATCTAAAGTGAGCCAACTTGGTCCCTTCCACCAAATTGTTTGTGCTAAACGGTTCGATGGGTAGACTCCTCTTGATGCTAGATCGGCAGGATTGCTTTTAGTTGGTACGTATCGCCAATGACTTTTAGGTAAGTAGTTGAGAATGGTTGCTGTACGGTTACTGACAAATTGTTTCCAGTTCCTCGGATGACTACTTAGCCATGCTAATACCTCCATTGAATCAGTCCACGCGAATAACTGTTCACTCAATATATTGAATTCTTGTGCTAAGTTATTCATTAAACACGCAAGTAGCTGGGCGGCGCATAGTTCAAGCCTAGGAATTGATGTCGATTTTAACGGTGCTACTCTCGTCTTTGCTGTCACCAAATGAGTTTCTACCATCTAGTTGGGATAACTGATTCGGCAATAAATTACTGCAGCATATGCACTCATACTGGCATCTGAAAATCCATGAAATTCTACGTTGGCTTGTTGCGACTCGTGATCAATGAACCGTGGTATTTGTAGTTGTTCGAAGTAGTGAAGTTCCCGTTTTATTTGCAACCATCGCTTGTTCATATCAACTGGAAGTTCATTCAATTTTACAAATTATTAAAGCAGGTGACAACCAACCAAGTGGGTCGAACTCCCGAGAAGCTTCAGAAAGCATAATTCGCTTTGTTTGAGTTGCTTCTGTCATTTTGTGAACCCGAAATGTAAACGTATCTGAAGTTGGCAACCATTTTAGCCCAAGTATCTTTATCGGTTGGATACTCTCAGTTGGTATTTCTTGAATAAGTTGTTCTGTTTCACATAGATCTGCTACATTTGATACCCATTTATGTAGTGGAAAACCGCCAGATGCCATTGATGCTGTAAGTTTTGCTTTGATGATCTGTAGTTCGGCTATAGTTTCAGCTCCCATTAGTAGGTCATCAACGTAGAATTGGGTTTGGATTATTCGCTTAATAGTAGGGTTAGTTTCTTCTTCACCTAATTGATGCAAACACCGAGTTGCTAGGAATGGAGCAGATGCAGTACCATAAGTAACCGTTAGAAGTTTGAAGTGTTTCAAGTGGTCGATTTCATTTTTTCGCCATAGAATTCGTTGGTAGTCAGCATCATAATCATTTATTAAAATTTGACGATACATTTTTTGTATGTCAGCCGTTAGAACGTACTTGTGAGTTCGAAACTGTAGCAATATGCTCCAGAGTGTTGGTTGAATAGTTGGGCCCACTAAGAGATGTTGGTTTAACGAAGTTCCATCGCTTGTCTTGCAAGAGCCATCGAAGACTACGCGTAGTTTGGTAGTTAAACTTTCATTTCTTATAACCGCATGATGAGGTAAGTAATAGCTCGGTTTAAAAATTAATTCTACAGCAAAAAATCGATTTTTTGCTGTATTGTAGGAATTCCCAAGTTGAACATTATTGGTTTTAAAGGAAAGACGAACAACAAATCTACCTTCTTCATTTCGCTTAAATGTTTAATTCATTTCTTTTATAATTTAATTCATTTCTTTTATAATTTTAGATTAGAAATATAAACCATGGTAGTGTTTTATAGTTTAAGGTATTTGTAATAATATAATCTTAAACACGTCCTAAATATCAAATGGATTGAGGAAGTGATTGATTAAACCCACCGGTTTACAAGGAATCAATATATTTCTCCCAACAACGGATTATCAATTATTAGATGACTATAGCTCATGCGGTTTAATGTTCTTAATGCGTCTTAGGTTTTGCGTTAGGTCAAAAAATTGTATTGCTTCAGTATTGATATGTTGGAGTAATCTTCTTTCATGATTGTTGGCAAATTCCTGAATCACTTCATCAATCCATTTGATATGTAGGTCGTCATGTAATTCCTCGTTGGTTCCACTTATTTGTTACAAATAAGTGCATATCATTACTAGTAATAAATTATCATGTGATAAGATTGTACTATTATTTAATAAAAATGAAAAAATAAAAAAAAACTTGTATTTTTATTTTCAAAGCAAAATCTTATAGTGAAAGGGACATTCGTGGTCGTTAAAAATATGGAAAAGTAATTGCGGGATTCTCGGAGTCCATTGCAATAATCTGAGTTACAACAAAAAAATTTCGAAAAGCAGGACTAACTCTTCAGAGAAACATAAAAAATGATGCAAACACTTGTTTTCCATGATGCAAACACTTGTTTTCCGGTTCCATTGCAAATACCGAATAATGTTGCGACTACCTGATATTTACAAAAATTTGCCAGCTTGTCTATTGCTTGTTTTATTGTGGATATTCAATGTTTTTTTTTGTCATTTTTGGCATGAGGTACAAGTAATTGTATTAACTACAATGATTGAGAACCTTTTCATGACTCAGATAAATGATAAAAAAATTAACTGGAACATTGATTGCTTGGCCAAACGAGGTCTGCGGTATTTTTGGACCTAAAAAAACGTAAACATTTTGAAGGTAATTAGACTGTAAGACAAATGTGTGGTGGAACTCCTGGATTGATTAAGAGATTAGTTATATGTAAACTAATTTACGTAAACGCATCTAAACTGGTTGGGGCACTTAACCGATGTTCATTTGAAATAGAAAGATATTTACTTATATTTTCGTTGTTCTATGTTTAGTTTTTCCAATTTTCCAAAACAATTATTGGCGACTTATACATCTAATAAGTAATAAGTCTAAATTGGTCATAATTTGATAACGAAATACTGATGAATATACTTATTTTAGTAAAATTATGCCAAATTTGTTTTATCATAAGAAGATTTATCATGATGACTTATATCAAAAATATAAATTGGATACTTCAACATTCCTATTACATATATCTAAATACTAATAAGACTATGACAATTGGTCTTATGGATTGGTTCCTAAACGAATTTCATTGGTCAGTATTTTTTTCTGCGAAACCGAATAATTCGCCAACCCATCAAATTTTGTAAATACAACATACGAGCATCTTAACGAACTGAATAAAACTATAACCCCATAATTTTACCATAAATTATTAATTTATTATGTTATGTATGAAAATAGGCATAATCAGCATAAACATAAGACCATAAAATTAAATTTTTGGTTATAATAAAAACAAATTAAATGGTTGCTTGCTTACTGCTGCTGGTGCTGCTGTTATATTAGTTTTTATACTATAGTATTTGAGTTTAGCAAATTTGAGCCACGTGTTATCGTCATTCGAATCTAATTTATTTGGTGTGCGTTGCGCTTTGTTATTGTAGAACTATATGTACAGAAACAACAACAACAAAACTTAAATGTAAAACCGTAACTAATTAAGTCGATGCGTATTGTTGTAAACGAAAATATAAATCGTTTAGACAAATTATTTTGATTGGAATGTGCTTTAGGAATTGGATGTTGATTGTCAATTAATTAAATGAGGTTATAAATACTAAAATGGTTGAACGATTTGTTATGACACCGTTAATAATTGAAGAATGATATAATTATAGGCGTTGTGCAACAGGCGGTTGCTTATTTTCTTTTATAAGCACGCTGAAACTAGTGATCACTCGGATGGTAATGTGTACGTAAGATGCCTGAAGAGTTAAGAATTGAACTCAAAATACAAAATAAAGGCTGTAGGCCACGGAAGTGGAAATGTCATGGTTTGAGGAGCATTTTTCAAGGTGCGGTATGGCATCATTTAATATTAATGGGCTAATGGACCAACACACAAATCGAGATATTATGAAAAATGTGAGGGGGCATTATTCTTTCGCATACTTGCCTGTTTTTTTTATTTTACAACATGATATGATTTACAAATCATAAAATTAATGTTTCAAATTGACCACCGCAAAGTCTAGACCTCAACCCGATTGAAAATTTGGGGATCAATGCAAATCAGACGAATTCTTTAAAAATATTGAAAATAACTGGAAAAATATCCCTACATTGCTGTACCAGATATTAGTTACTATATAGACTTTCAAGACGTTGTGCGGAGATTTTAAAAATAAGGGATATTCCACGAAATACTGAATTTGGTTGAGAGGAACATTTTTTTCACGTAATAACCAAAAACAACTACGAGTTACAAGATAGAATGGTTTATTAGACCAAATGAACAATGGGTCTGTTTTTTTTTGATATCGGAGAAATCGGAGAGATAAATTTACTGTCAAATTTTCAGATATGCGTTTTTTTTTAATATCCGAGAAAAAAATTATCTCTCTGTGTCGTTTTTTTTTACGCTCCGATAATTATCGGATACGATCTTTTTACTCTGAAAAAATGTACAGATTATTTTATATTTTTTAGTAAATTCTAAAATGGCGACTCCGATTAATGTTGAGCTATCAGGTGACAAATAAAACTTTAATTTAGGGAGTTTAATGCTGAAATTCATAAAATAATTTATTATTTTTGGTACTAAAAAATAACACAAAAAATATTTTTTTCGATCTGATAGATAAAAATCGGAGAAAAAAATTATCAGATATATCCGACAAATAATCTCTCTGATCTCTCCGATTTCTCCGATATCAAAAAAAAACACGGCCAATATTTAGCTCCGAATTCGAATTGCATCATTGGAAATTAAAATATTCTTACAAATTTTTAGGTGATCCCCATATTTTATGAATAATATTTTATGAATAATTTTTGTCGAAATTCAATGCCAATAGAGAGACAATTTGACCGCCCAGATCTCATTGTAATTTTTACGTGCAATTTCAAATGGAAAGAGATTATGCGTGGACTTTATCCTTGGCAGAATGCTTCAGATAAACTAATTTTGTAGCTAAAGTGATTCACGTAAAGGTTAAACTCTTCGGAAAAATTAATGTAAACGTTTATACTATATAAGAACCTAAACATGACCCACATGACAACGCAGTTTGAAAAATCACCTTCGTCTACTATTAAACGTTAAATGTACAATTGAGAACTGGTTAACATGGAAAATTAATAATGTTGATTTTCAATACACATAGTAATGCTGCAAGAGAAATCGGCCTTATTGAAGACAATTTGTATTGCAAGAGTTACAGGGCTTTCCGACTTTTTCATTAGATTTGTAGAATATCTATACAAAATACAAACGTCTTAAGACTATAGCTATACGTACATCAAGGTTTTAATGATCAAATGAGACTACACTTGCTCTTTAAGATGTTTAAGCCATGCTGTCATCTTGTACCGAACATGGCTTAAAGGAACCACCACTAATTTATCAATATTGTTAGCTTAAGTACAGCTCTGAACTTTTTTAAGAAAAATTTAGAAAGTGAACAAATGATACAACTGCTGAATGAGGAACAATTTAATGCAACCAAAACTATATTTAAAGCATTTTTAGCCGCAGTGACACACCAATAAATTGTTGTAACTTTTTTGAGAGCCCAAAGAAATTAAATTTCTTGAAAGAATTTTCAACAAATTTTCAAAATAATTCAATTAAAAATAAAATATGCAATATATAGCAAACAACTGAATATCAACATTTTTTTGTTTATTCTCATTCTCACTTTTCTTTCTTATTATCATTCTCTGTTAGTTGCGCTATAACACAGTAGTTGCTCCCAGTGGGCTCAGTTTTTCCGGTTACATCAGAATCAGTCCTGATGAACTAAATCAAGCGGCTTCGATCTCTTTAGCCATCTTGTATCTGCGCTGTCGACGTAATTGACAATATGTTGGATATCCGTGTTTTCATAGAATTGTAAATGGTGGATATATTTTTTGGCATTTTTTTGTGATTTTTTCGTTGACGGCTTCTATAATTAGATCCCTATGTAGATTATAAAGGTGCATTGACAATGCATCGCAATACTTTGTTCTGGAACGTTTGTATAATTTTAACGTTGAGCTGGATGCCATAGGTCCACACAAGCTTAAGTGTTTGCCTGTATAAAAGCAGCTTATTGTGAATGGTAAGCTCACTAATTCTTCCAATGAACCAATACATTTTTCTGAATTTTATATCTAGTTCTTCCGTTTTTTTCTTGACATATTCTTTCCATTTTAACGTGGCATCGAGAGTCATAACCAGATGATCATTTTTTTGGATAGGTGAAGATTTTGTGAATTGATTTTAGCTCATTCAATTTTATTTTCCATTGTTTTGTCCAGTAGACAATCTCATTCACGGTGTGTTGTAATTTGTTGTTTGTCTTTTTGATTGTACTTCCAACCGCCAAAAGTGCTGTATCATCCGCAAAGCTTGCAAGATCTGTTTCTCTAGTAATAGATAGGTATGTCATTTTTATAAAGTAGATCCAAGACTGGTCCCAGCACGCCCCCTTGTGGTACTTTTGCTTCAGTTCTCCTGAGGGATGAGGACTCTCTTTCATGTTTCACTCTAAAATATTTCCCTTTATTGTATAATTTTCATATCTCATTAAACTGCTAAGGGAGATCGTGATGTAATTTATTTTCGTTAGACTTGATCAAAGGCTTGGGCAACATCAAGGAAAACTTCAGAACATATTTTTTAGTTTTCAACTAAACTTTCTTCTTATCAATCACGTTAGTGACTCTGTGTATCTCCTCTATAGTGAAGTGTTTCTCTCTGAAACCAAATTGGTGAGATTGTAACAGGTGTCTTTCTTCAATCAGAGGTTTTATCCTTTTGAGGAGTAATTTTTCGAACAGTTTGGACAATGATGGTAATACAGATATAGGTCTGTAAGACGTTTTCTTATTAGGCTTGGGTACACAGTTAAAAATCTTCTGTTTAAATGGAATAGAAGCCTTGTATTAAACTTTATACAATACAATATTCTATTATAATTTAATGCAAACCACCGATAAACAATTGTTTAATACAATACTATTAAAAAATAATGATATTGCATTAAATATTTTTGTTAAAAAATGAGTGCAGCGGTAAATCCATTATTTTACTCTTATTTTTACTCATTTTTACTCAATTTTACTCTCATCGACAGTTATCATAAGCAAAAAACATTATAATATGTACTTTTTATATAATATGTAAAGGATAGCTATATATTTTTTGTTTCGTTTCTCGATCGGTAAATTTTTATATTCTCGACTTATCCTGAATATTTCATTTATATTTGTGTAGCGTTTAGTGCAGATCCATTTTAAAATGATATTTTTTGTTTTTGTTTTTTTATTTTTATTTTAATCAAGAGAAAAGTAGAAATATTTAGGTTTGTGATAAAAAATAAAATATAATATGTGGTCAACATGTGGTTAATAAAAATTAATAAAAATAGTGATAGCGAGTTTAAATATAAAGATTTCGTAATTTCAGGTAAGTTGCACGTTTAATTTGTTGATTATATAGTTTTTAATATGTAATATTAGAAGTATTAGTTTTTAATATGTAATACTGGAAGTATTAGTTTTTACTGTACTAAGGTCACATGACAGTTTCTAGTAATTTTATTGGCTTATTTACTTAATAGAATTAGTATTAAAAATTTAACACTTAATATTTAATTAAAAAATAATTTATTAAATAATAATTATAAAAAATTTTGATATTATAGTTCTTACTAAATATACTAACTTAATTTTTTTTTCAAACTTCAATATTTTAGATGACATATCTCATTTATGGATTGCGAATTACGTTTATGGAAACGTTTGTTCCAGCCGATATGTTTATAGGAATAATAAAACAATAAGAACCTACATCGTAAGATGTTATTGATTATATTAATAGAAACAAGTTGCCATTATAATAATAATTTGATTAATTTTAATTTTTAATCAAATAAAACAATAAAAATATATTATAAACAATGATATCTATTGAAAAATAAAAACCAATTTTATAAAAATACAAAACAATATTGCATTATTACTTTTAAATAGAGGCTGCATTTGAATATAATGGTTTCATCCATTATACTAATAAAATGGTGGCACCATTGAAAGTTAATAGAAACAAAAACACACATTTTAATAGATCTTGTTTTAAAAAAAATAATGGTGTCTGTATTAAAATTTAATAATTCAAAATTGATATTTTTTAATACAACTTGCATTAAAAAAATGTAATGATTTTCTTCTATTAAAATGTAATAGAAAATTGCGTTGGACTTATATACAATAGAAGTAGTATTGTATTTTCGTAATTTTTTTTTACTGTGTACTATAATAACTTCTACTATTTTTCACTGCTGAGGAACATACTTTATTCTGAATGCTGCATTAATTATGCGTAGTAACTTTTTAAGGCATTTTCTGGCAACATGCTTTCCCGCACATTTTGTATGTGGTTGTACGCCTGACACTTTTTGGATTGAAGTATGATTCCTGTCACCTTTTTCAATAAGTCATCTTGCTTATCCAAAACAAAATTACAGTTTTACCTACTGAACACGTGCAGATAAATACGATTTATTCTAAAGTAGCAGGCGAGGGTGAACAACAGTCAGATCCAGTTTAAACAATAAAACTTAATGAGAAGTTCTATTAAATGGTTTTAATTATTATTGAATGGTATTTAGAAAATACCCATAATTTGCAATGAACTATTAAAAATTAACATCAGAGCTAAAGCCAGCAAACGAGAACAGTCAAGGAGAATAACCGCTGGCAAAACATAGGGGCCAGATAAATAATAAACTTTAAGTTAACTTAGAAATTTAAAAACTTCATCGTCTTTAAGTTGCAAAAAACTAGAGCAATTCCTATATTAATCTGTAATTTTGATAACTATTTCACCAATCCCAGCTATTGATTTTAATAGTCTTGGTCACTAGCATAATATGTCGAGCGAGAAGAGCAGGGTTATGCAGAGCAAGCAATATCCCCGTACATTGTATATTTCTATACCAAACAAATAGTACCGTAATCTCTTGCTTCTATAAAGTAGGATCCAAGTTTTGCACGTAACTTGGAATCTAAAAATGAAGGACAAGTCGAATGACTAACCTAAATACAGCCCTCCGACACAAAACTTCAAAATCCATATAAGTTAGACTTTAAAAAACTAACCAAACACTCCAAACCAATTGAATCAACCGCTGTATGACAAATACGCCATACAATCGCCGAACAGCCAGTCCATATACACTTCCCTTGACACAAAACCTTAAAATTAGTAGAAATCAAACAACATAATAATGTAATAAAATGCACACAATTCCCTAAAATCCAAACAAATTATAAATTAAAAAAATAACTCGATACCAATGCCAACAAACATTAAACCAAAGCAAAACGTAATTAAAATAACATGAAAACCAAATCGTAACATATTTGAATCAACACAAAACTCTAAAAACCTACACAAACCAGATGAAATGATTGATTCACTGCCAAAATCAAATTAAACAACCGCTGACAAAGCACACCACTGCAAATATCAGAACAAAAAAGTTGAGCGATATGATAAGAAAAAACCAACTGTCGCTAAATATGTTCAAAGGTTTCTAGACATTTCACCAGTTCCATGGTCCAATCAACTAAAATTCTGAACATTACACAATACAGCAGACGAAGTCATTCGCGGTTTGCGAACACTGGAGGCTGAAGGAAGAGACCCATGGCTATTGTACAGTTTATTGTCGAACATTGTTATACTATCGAAGGTAGCGAATTAGCATCCAGTGTCACGCGTGCTGCTATACAGCCAATCAAAAGGATTGGAGTTAATTATACATCTAATGAACCCCCAATACAGCGAATTATAAAATTATTAATTGTTCAAAATCAAGTTTTTGGCTTAAATAATGCACTAGAATTAAATCCCAAAATTGACCTCTATTTGTATTGCTTTAAGAGCAATAAAGTGCTTTACAGCGCTGGTTATAATAAATGACTGAAGCAAACTAGTGGTAATTTCGCACCGGCGGTTTACACTCTTAGAGTGCTTTAGAATTTTCCATACGAAAACGGTTAATGCTCAGTTAATTAATACGCTTTACCACCTCTTAAGTGAGTAAGCAGATAATTTAATTTTAAAATTGGAATCATTTGCAATTAAATACCACCACAGTAGTATATCTGAAGTCTTTGCATTTCCATTTTATTTATTTTTTAATTTATCACTGTACGATATAGCTAGATATCGATGATCGAGCGCCCCTATTAGAAAATCCGTACAACAACAATGCGTGTAGCTCTACGCTCAAAAAAGATAACATCGAATCAATATCGCTTTACCACAACTGACTGACAAGTGAATTTGATATGGAGATGATTACGCGCGCATTTGGATATTCATCCTATGTTTACATTATGACAGCTTTGATTTAAAATATCCTTCATACACAATATAATATATTAGTAAATGATTGATGATCGGCCTTATGATTTATACAAATTCTAATACGAATATGTATTTAATTTTTATAGTATATAATATATTCTTTAAATGAAACATAAATCATAAGTTAAAATGTCGAAATTTTGTTTACTTTACGAAAGCGACAGGCCTTCGAGTTGTATGTCCATTATACTATATACATATATACATATATACATATAAACATAAAAACATATAACATTAACGATATACGAAAAATTAAAATGTCCCAAAAGATCACTAAACATAAATTAATATGCTGTACACTGTCGTATACATATATACACAACTCGTATTATACATAATCTCATTGAGGCGAGAAAATAAAATTCACATGAGATTAACATAATTTGTTATAAATATGTAAAAGGATAATCATATTCAAGTGGTTTCTTGTACATAAGACATATAATTTTTTCTTTTTTCGTTTCGTTTCGTTTCATTTCTTATGATCTTTATAGTTTTTTTTTTTGGTTTTTTAAAGGGTGTGACAAATACACAAAACGAATATATGTACGTACATATAATATATCACTTTAGTGTCATGCCTCCACTATCTCTTTCTATCTCGTTGTGCGAGGATATGTGAATATATCGCCTGGGCATTTTATTTTCATAATTATTGTTGTTGTTCGAAAGAATATGTTTATAAAACGAGAACCGCAAAACCAAACCAACATAATATATATATGTACATAAAATCACAAAAAAAGGATCTGAATTGATTTGTACATATAACGCATATAAATACATATATTGATGTTGTTGCCACTGTGTCTACAAAAGATGAATGTTTTTATTATGATTATTGGAATTCGATTTTTTTTTGGTTTTATTATTACTTGTATATATCTATACAAAAAGGAAGAACCCGCAGACAGAGTTGACAGTTTGTAAAATGTGTGCGTCGCCCTGTTATTAAATCTTGTTATCAAAAGTGAACGTATTGGTCAATTTTTTATGATAGATTACGACAATTAAATGAAGTACTAAAATTCAAGACGTGATACTCTTAATTTGTAAATTTACACTGTAAAACTAAATAATGCTCTAATTAATTAAACCTTTAGCCGATTGTATCTAAATGTATTTATTTATTTCGCATTAGATGCTTTTAAGTGCAGACTGCAGGCAATACTATAGTATCAAATCATCGAATCATCGTTTTAAATCCATCACAGCGATCCCACGAATTTCACAACGCATGGTAGCCGGCGGCTGTAGTGTGGTAGTTGTGCCTTCATTAATGGCAACACACACACAAGCTACCAGTCGCCGTAAGCTGTAGAGTTTGCGGAATCGTTATTTGGGGTGCGACTGTTGTACAAGCTCCTCGTGCTGTATCCTGGGTAACGCCAAAAATATTACCACTGATCGGCGGGGTAGCCACTGATTGGTTAGTTTCAAACGGAATATCCCAGGCTTCGTAACTGAAAATGATCAGTGCATGACTGAATTCATGGGCAAATTTACTTTTGTTATCAGTATATGGGTGGCAAACCCAGAACCAAATAACCAGATAAGGAAGAAATGTACGGTGTAGGGAACGGAGACCTAGTGCTGGCGATTGAAGAGGCTGTGCAAGCGAGCTCTTAGTCGTCGTTATCGAACGACTGCAAAGTTTCAGCAGTGGTGAACTTGGCAGCTAAAACCTATAATCCAACAAGCACTGCTAATGCTGTGGCAAACTTGGCTGCAGTAACAGTAAATTTTACAAGGGAAAACGAGTACCCATTTGGAGGGTGAAACCCGGAACCTCTATGCAAATCTGAAGACTCTAGAAGAAATGTGGCAAAGTTGAAGTTATTGAACTAAAAAAAAAATGAAGACCTAAAACGCATCATTCAAGCGGGTCGACATGCAAATAATAAGATACCATCAAATACTACACAGATGAAGAAGAACTCGAGCGAGAAATTCATCCGAATAAGAAATCTCAAAGTAATTCTCATTGGACACTTCTGACAAAAAAAAAACCCAAAAAAGAGTAACAATAAATATGGAAGTTACTGACGAAGACGAGCCACCAAGAGAAAATGTTTGGTCATTGAAAAAAAGCAAGCTCACAAAGAAAAGAAAAGCAGAATCATTGCCAGAATACATTGGACAAGCAGGACCCAACACGAGTAATAAAAAAACTCAACAGAAAGAAAACCAAAAGCAACCAGTAAATATTGAGCAAGTAACCCGGACATCTGTATCGAGTAATGCAACTTACTCAGAGCAATAAAGATCCTAAACCAGGGAAAATAATTCAGCTACCACCTATTAATATAGTTGATGTCAAAGACTACCCTACTATCAATGCTTTGATGAAAAATATCATGGATAATGATTACAAGCTAGTAGCATTAAACAATGATGTCTGGAAGAAAAATGTACCAGACCCACCGTAAGGTGACTATCTCTCCAAACATCCCATCCTATTACATAACTTACATGAATTTACACTGACCATAATACGTTTTTACCATAGGGAGCTGCTCCTTGCTATACCAACATGGTGAGTGTGGACTATGCTGGATCGTTCTTTGTTTATTACCGCATTCGTCGTAAACCACCGATGAAAACATAAACATACTTGTGCTTATTCATCTGCTTTGTAACAAACGTAATTCATTTTGAACTATTTGTCTAGCAAATGGTCGGTTGTCGGACTCCGGGACGTTTATGATCTGAGTTACCACTTACCGCTTTGCCGATTCCTCATATCACAGATCGACCACTGTTAGAAACCTGGAGGCAAATGGACTTTAACAATCGCATATTTTTGAAAAAGTTGGTCATCTGGGTTAGGTCACCAAGTTCACACAGACGATGAAGGGTTTCAGATCGTGTAGCAGATATCAAACTAGTATAGTAGAATATTCGTCTGACACAGTTCAAGGCGGGGAGAATATTGATGCACCAACCTCTAATTGTGGTATTAGAGACAACATTACAGACAACAGCTCATGGTATTTTTTTATACATTTTTCCAGTGTTTCAATAAATCAAGTTCATTTCAAAATATATCATTTTCATAATCACTTAAAAATATTGTGAACAAGAAAAAACATCCAGCAAAATACATAAGCTGAATTTGTGGCGGAATTCTCTTCAACAAAATCAAGGAATCCTTTTGAAATCCTTTTGAAAGAAAACCACCAATGGAAAGTGGCAGACATGATAAAGATACAAAAACCAAATATCAATCAAAAATTATATAGGGCAATTTCTTTGTTTCCACAGTTCCAAACTATTCTAATTATTCTAAATTTCAGCTCAAGAAATTAAAATTAATCATAGATTTAAGAGACTTTATTCCTGCTCTCCAATTTGATTTAAAAAAAAAATTCAACTAAAGAACAAGTGCTTCAAAATTGAAATTGTACTGAAATGTTCTTGGATGTAGCACATGCATCTGTTAAGGAAATGCACAGAATTCTAGCGTTTCTACTGTATCGAGATTTATTAAAGCAGTTCAATCAGATTCTAAAAATATACAAAGATGACCTGGGTAAAATATGTTTAATTTTTATAGAAGCATATGAAACAAACATAGAAATATTTGTTTAATCTTAGCATCAGGTATCATTGTAGAAGAAGCAACTAGCTAAGTGTAAAGCGCCACTAATACACTGAGTAATAAAAAGATATGATGAATCCAGCTAAAGAAAACTCATTTAAATCATGTTAACTTCATATTATGTTAACAAATGAGCCCCAGCAACTTCCTTACGCAAATACGGCCAAATATCTAGGCATGTCATTTTACGCAAGGCGTAAAGTGATAAAAGCATGTCAAAAATAAAAAGGAAAGCTTAACATAAAATTCATAAAAACAAATTTAAAAAAGTCAATGTAAAAATAATACAATTATTTCAAAACAAAGCTTTACATGGCATTGTAAATGTATGAAATAAAAATATATTTTTATGGAATTAAAATTTGACTGCTTTAGCGAGGAAATTAGGAATCACGCGAAAACAGCATCTTAATGATGGAAAAAATAAGTTCTGTAAGACATATCTAAAGAACAAGAGCCCTAGAACTAGCACAGACAGATTTTAATGACAGTTTTAATTGACATTAAGGTAACAGAGGAAAATACTGGAACACCTTGGCTCTCTGCCTACAGATATTAATATGTAAATATTATATATATATATATATATATATATATATATATATATATATATATATATATATATATATATATATAAGATAAGTACATTCATATTATTGGGTCCTTGACCCTAGCCGGCTTTTTATATCCAAATTTTCGGATCGAATTTAGGGATAACATTATGTGTGTGTGCACCGAAATGAAAAACCGTGAAAATGAATTACAACTTGTAAAATAAATTTTTTTTATTGTACAATTTTTCGGTTTAAATTTCAACGTACATTGAAAATGACATGGTAATATATGAATTTTTACGGACATTATTAGCAACATGTTTACACCGACCTTTTTTTTAAGTTTTTACTTTGAAAATCCATATTATTATGTTTTTGAAATTGGATCTTTAGGTAAAATCTCACGATCGTTACCAGTATCAGAAAAAGTCGAGTATAAACGGTTGGGTCCCTTTAATAATAGTCCGTCCATATCAATAAAATCCAGGATCAATACCCTGACGGAAGAAATTGTAGGTGACTATACCAAAGAGAATTTCATCCGAATCGGTTAGTCACAGCTCAAATTTTTTCGCTGAGGATGATTATTTTTAAATATTACGAAGCATCTTGCGTTATACATCAAGTGTACTTAGATTTCCGGTAAGCAAATGACTCAATCCATCGGGATAGCTCATTTGCAATTATAATTTTTTTTGTAAGCCTAACGTTCACTACCAAAGTTTAAATATTTTGCAAATGCCGGCAAGCTAAAGATGTTCAAGGTGTTGATCAGACACGTTGTCGTTAATGGATGTTAGTTGAACCCTGACGGAAATGTATGAGAGATGGTTAATAACATACGAAAAAAGAATCATGCGCATGATATATGGCCCCAAATGCGACGAAGACAACACTTACTGAGCTAGTAACTGTAATATTCACGGTATAAGGAATTCAATGAAACTCGTGATGCCGTTCGAGAAACAAAAAACATAGTGAGTACACTAGCTCGGTCACGTTTAATAACTTGAAAAACCAAATGCGTTTATAACATTGTATATCAGCCATGAAAGAGTTTCGTTTCGAACTTATAGCTCTCTAAGAAACTCGACTGCCAAAATGTGAAAACGTGCTCTCAAGGTTAAAAGTTGTTTTACATAGTGGAGATGACCTCGGTAATCTTGATGTTGGATTTCTGGAAGGGCGACAGGTTAAAAAAGCTGCTTTGGATTTCAAAGAATCAGATAGAACATGGGTAAGTTATTTTTATTCAATTACACCAGTTAGATGATTTGGTAGGATTCATATAGGAGTAAAATGTCAGAAAAGTTATTCATGTCTTAAATGCAAGATCTGGCAAAAATCAGACATGTTAAAATTTTGGGACGTACTTTTGATACGAACTGTGACTGATACTGAAGAAAGGACGATGCAGTTTGTGATCATGCACGTGATCTCACTGTGACTAGCAAATTCTTTTGTAAATGCAGGCTAGGCAACTTTAGAATAAAAAAAAAATCATTTGACAGGTTAATATTGTGATCTCCTTAAATGTCAAGTTAGAATTTGTATTCACCCAAATTAGACGAGCTTTCATCGGTTAAATGTCAGCTTCCCATAACCCACTGTACTTGCTTAAGGTATAAATTTCCTTGATATATCATTATCACTAAAATAGTCTAAAATATTATTAGTCAAGGTTTCACTTAACCCCAACAAACTTCGTGCCATGATCAGAACACCAAATGTTCAATTGTCTGTTTAGTTGTTCTTCTGTGAATTTTTAGTACATCGAAAGCAGTTGCCAAGTATTATCATTAACTAATCCATTTGTTGTACTGTTTATTGGCTGGATGTGTGAACATTGTACCCATTTTTTGCTCTCTTTGCTCAGAATCGCTTCGGTATCTTCTTTAGCTGTTGAGGCTACATTCCTTGAAGATTTTGGTTTCTTTAACCACTTCGGTCCATGTTTTCATCCAATAACTTGTACATTTCAATTTTTATCTTGATGCCGGTAGTAAATCACCGCTCCATGAGCTGCTTGCTCCACTAATATCACAAAATCCAAGAATTGAATACGTTAATTTTTTTACAAAGTATGGCTGGGTTTTTGAATTTGTTGAAGATGCCTCAAATTGTTCTTAGTTGTAGCCGTGACTCTTAATACCAGATAGCAATGTCTTTGTGAGAGTATGTAAGCATTAGTAATATCTTCATATGATCAAGTTTTGGATAATCAGTTAATCAGATTAAAATTAGAATACAGCAATTTGTACTGAATATCTATTGCCATTCGACGTTGAACTGCTTTTAATCTTTGGATCGCATCGATATTAACTGACCAAGTTCTGGACTAATTGTTTTGAATAGTGAAACATTATATCTATCATTTAATTTCCTCAAAATATTTGTAGTAACGTGATCCTATAATGCCCTTTCTCCTTGATTGCGGTTTTCATGTATATATTCAACTCCTTTGAATCAAAGAAATTCCTAAAGGCATAAGCAAGTTCTGCTCATCTACTGCAAGGTTCAAGCTAATGTTTGGTTGTTTAATCCCAGTTTTCTTCAATACGACCAACCCAAATGCTGAATTTCGATGTGTCAATACCGGTTATGTTCTTACTGGCGTTTGACCTTGACAAGCCGAGCTTTTGAACGGAGGCTTCCGAAATTATGGATGCCTGGGAACCAAAATCTAAGAGTTTCCTGTATTGCTTACATTTTCCAAAGTTTTTTTTTTCAAATAAGTAATAACGTAGAAGGATCATTAATATTGGTAGCTAGATGAATTTGTACGTCTATTTGCTTGGTTTAAATCATCATCCAGTAATGTGTGATATCGTCATTACATTGTTTACACTCAAACTTGGAGGAACATGAACTGAAACGATGATATATTGATAAGCAGTTATACCAAACTCTGTTATTTTGCATAAATTCGATTTTGGATTGCATAGCAAGTGTTTTAAATTGTTGGCAGATTGGCAAGTCTGACTTATTAAATCAAACGCATGGAGATACCACAATAGAAGCCAAATTTGTTTGTATAAATCGCCAAGTTATACATTTTTTTACAGATTTTGAAATTGACAATGTTTGACATGTCCTGCTAACATTTCAATCTCGTCGCATTCCTTTTCTAAAAACCTTATAAATTCATCTAAGGTAGAGAATTGCTTTTCAGATAACAATTTAGCCATTGATATTTTTGCCTCTCCATCTGATTTGTCTTCACTGCTTAATGCTTCCAAACCTCGTAGCACTTCATCCACAATATTGTACAAACTCGGTCGTAACTAGTTTTTTTGATGTACTAGCTGCATGATCAAGAACGTGCTTAATAAGCTTTTGAAACCAGCACAATCATAATTGGTGTCTGTAACTTATATGACATTATAATGTTGCTGCTTCTCTTTATGGCAATCCTTAAAGTTAAAGTCATTTCTGAGCTTTTGCCAATAAGTCTTTGTAATTATACTAAAATAATTAATAAAAATCTTCTAATCTTGAAATGCATTCTGCATGCTCTCTGCCGAATAGTGCTATATACGGTATAGTTAAAAATAGATTTGAGTCGTTAAAAGTTTTGATATTTTCTAATATACCGTTTGCATTAATTTCATTTGCAAATATTCAGTTTCTGGATAAAATGCACAATAAAGCTGGAAACTATATTTTTCACTGTACGCAGTAGTATAATTATAGTTCTTTTTGTAAGACAGAAGATGATACAAAAACAAGAAAAAAATTACCACCATTCCATCAAAATTCGAATTTTAACTTTTTCGTACATTTTTTTGTTGCTTGTCTTATTTTATATCAAAACTTGGGTGTTACATCATTTTCCCGGAACTGTTTTTTTTCTCCTTTCCTATGTACGTTCAGCTATCTTCCTTATTTATTTGAATTTAAGAAAAACGAAAATGAATTCAAATCCTGATGGCTTATCTTTTAAAGCTCCTATTTATTCTATTTTCTTTTTTTTATATGTGTATACGATTGTTGTTGTTGTCGTCGTTGTTATTTTTACTTCAGAAGTTCTGTTTGGTTTTGTTTGTTTGTTGGATGACAAAGATATTCTATATATAAGATAAAGACACATTATACTGTCAAGGGTATATATTATAATATATTTAGCATGTGACGTTGGTATATTATTTCGAATTTTAAAATGAAATTGATTGATCTGGAATGGCTTATATATGTTAGATGGTAGGAGCATTATAAATGCCACCGGAAATTCATTTAACCGCTCCTCTTAAAATAGAGTACGTGCAATCATATACAGAATACAAATATTTGATCAATGTTCGATTATTTTTCTTCGTTTTTATTCCAATGTGCAGTATACTACAACAAAGACATCAACCGTATTTTGATCCTTCGCCCTGATATGAGGATGAAGCTTCAACCTACACACAGATTCAGAAAACTATTCATCGACACACTGTATAAATTGTTGGGTGTGATCTTATCATATATAACAAAACGTTTTATTTAAATAAGTCATAACTTAAATTTCATGTATTGATCGCACGCATACGATTATTAAAATTGAAAGGTGGTTACACTCGCGCTGTATACAACGGAAATACAAATTTTTTTAATACTCGATGATCACCACCAATTTGGATCATTTTTATTTTCATATTTTTATAATTTTTTATTTTTTTTGTTGTGCTGATCCTCCAATTATACCAGTTGGTGTATGTCTGTTATCCGTACCGTAAAATTGATCCGATCACAAAAAAAAAGTATATAAAAATTCAAAATCGATTAACGAAAATGACCCCTTTTGATGGTAATGTCTATAATTAGAGCTATGTATACTATATACCTCCACTATTATCGATAGCCGTTGATCAAAGTATAATTTCGTATACGATTTAGTTTTTTATTTTTGTGTACGATGTCTTATAAGACGAAGATTATATGTATATACATATATGTACAACAAAAAATGTATTGATCGGAAAATCCGTCTTATTTCATTGAATTATTTTATTGAATGTCATAATATTGTATCTCTGGAGAGATTGAATATGGATTTATAAATGTATATATAAATATATAGGGATAGGTTTTAAAGTATTTAGAACTAATTCCCAATAGGATTTTGGTGTACGAATAATAAATTGTTATCGACTTAGTTGTAAGTATGCATCTTCAGTATAAAGGATTCCAAAATGCGAACAGAGAGAATGCGTAAATAAAAAAAGAAGAAATTGGATTGTGTGTAAAGTTCATTGGTGTGCAAAATGACTTTGCAACAGGCAGATGCTATCATTTCTTTCAAGCAATTTTATCTTTATTTTTTCTTTAATAGTGGAATCGAAGATAAAAATAGAAATTAAAATCATTTACACAACTAGAAATAGAAAATTTTACATAAATTATAAAATCTAGTTGGATTTTGTACACTATATGCTCATGAACTATATTATTAAGAATGGTAATAATTGATGTTGTGGTGCAACTGGCATCTTCTTCAAAACATTGAAATCACTCATATAACAGCAAATGGTATAACAGCAAAATTCCAGTCGAAAATAAGACGTATTAAAATTATTCAGTGCCGCAGATTCTGGTGACACAATAAAAGATACATTCTATTAACAGTTGCAAGTGACAATATCTAGTGCATAACCCCAAAATTTTACAGATAGACTTCAACGCAAAAATTGGAACCATAATATAGGCATGGCGTAAATCATGGGTTAAGAAGCATTAGACTCAACAAAAAACACTAACGGAGATATACCTATCGATTACTGTATCACAAATCAATTCATCAGTGGCAGTAAGTTTCCACACGAAAACAAACACAAGAACACTTGGATATGGCCAAATTACAGAATAACAAACCAAATAGATCACGTGGTAAACAAGACATTTCTTTAATCCCTGCAAGATGTCAGAGCCAGGAAAACAAGAAGAAATTTAACATAGAAAGGTTTAGAAATGCCATCACCAGAATTGCCTTCAATATAGTCCTATAACTTATTATTACCAATACTGAAACTGGAACAATTGCTGAAAAATGGTCATAAATAAAAGAATACGCCAAGGCAGCTAGTGTACGCGAATGTCAAAATAACACGAGAAAACCGTGGATCAAAGAAAATACCCGAAGAATATTGAGGAACGTCTTACACTTCAACAATAATTGTGTCATGAAAAAATGGTAGAAACTAGAAGAAAAAAGAAAATTAAGATGAAAGTCGACAAGTACAGAAAATGGCATGGGGTGATCGCAGGAAATACACTGAGGACATCCTCAAAACAGCTGAAGAAGCAGCAGCAAACAGAAATATGCGCACATTACACCAATCCGTCAGAATGGTCACCAGGATATTTATTAACATACCACAAATTAGGAATGATACTGTTCAAACTCTAACCTCAGAAAATCAACAACTTAACAGGAGAAAAGAAGTTTTTGAAGATAACAGTAAATACACTGAAGAAAATGACGCACTTCAAGATGGGAACTATAACGAAACAATCAACACTCATCCACCACCACGGAGAGGTAAGTTGCAAGGGAAGTAAGGGAAGACCCTATTTAAGTGCCATAGGGAAGTTAAAGAACAACAAAGTTGCTGGATCGGACAATATCCCAGCTGATCTACTAAAGTATGGTATATTTAAAGCAACAGTGGTTCTAATTTCACAATTGGCAGAACTTTGGAGTACAAATACCGGCGAAATGGAATGAAGAAATAACTATAACAATCTCGAAGAAAGGTAACTTTAGGGAATGTATGAATTGAAGTGGAATGTCCCTCCTCACCACCATAATGGAAATATTATTATATTATTATAAAAAAATTAACAACCTTACACTTATTAGCAACAATTGAAAGAATTAATTAATTTGCAATTTTCAGGCTTAGACAGGTTATTTCATAAAAAATTTTTTTACAGAGGAACAATACAGATTACCGATGAATGGTTGCAAACTTGATCCAAAAACGTTGCTATGAATGCAGCAGTGCCGACAATGCCCAAAAATGCGGCCAGCGACACGATATTGGGTCTTGGAAATTTTCAGCAAAAAAAGCTGACGACGATGGGTTATTTGCGCACAGGTG
This sequence comes from Tipula confusa, assembly GCA_963556175.1. Lineage (NCBI taxonomy): Eukaryota > Metazoa > Arthropoda > Insecta > Diptera > Tipulidae > Tipula > Tipula confusa. The sequence goes on along the minus strand of OY744476.1, from coordinate 79,496,739 downwards.
TTCTTTGAGTTATTGGGCGTAATTAGCCCGAACCATACATACTACTTTCACATAACTCGCTAAATATTTATGAAATCAAACTTGAATGGATCGCAGCTGTAAGATTAATGCCATCTAAAGTTTATATGTCTTTCAACTATCATATATTTCCTAAGTCCGGAAGAAGCAATAAGCCTTTGCCGCAAAAAAGATAACTGTTGATCTATTGAAGGTTTATTGTCAAACTGCCACTGAAGGAGGACGTATTTATTGTCAAACTGCCACTGAAGGAGGACCCGGATTTTGAATTTAAAAAAAAATTAACACGCAATTTCGAAGTATGGCAGCAATATAAAGTATTAGTGAGGGAGTAAGAGTTGTTTGGATACATTCATAACATCAACGAAGACAAGAGGTACATTGAGCTGCAGTTCATTAAGTTAAATTATAAATGTCGGGCCTACAATTCAAAAAAAAATTTTTTAATTTGGTTTCGTTTTCAATCTCATCATATCGCGCTAGTTATATAGACATCCTGAAAGGTCTAACCATCCGGACGTCAATGGAACACGTCAAGTGGTCGTCAATCGTCGCTCGTTTATTGGCAAACACATAAGGAGAGTAGAGAAACAAGAATCAAACTTGAAAATAGGAACTGTGTAAAGGCCTTACATCACAGGGTGAGAGGGATGTTTTCAGTTTGAAATATTCATCGAGAACAAACTACCAAAAAGTGATAGATCGAATGTGTTTATCGGAAATGTCGACACTGTTTGACCAATTTTGTTGAGACCCAATTTGTTTGACCCACGTTATTTTGTGACTATGGCACAACATTTGTTGGTGGCGGTCGAAAGCTAGAAGTGATTTGAAGGATGTGTTTTGAGCACTAAACAAACTCGTATGCATGTGCTCGGAGGATATCAATCGGTTCGTGCACATACTTCCACGATCGTTAAACTATAAGGGTTTGTAGAAGGCAGCGGTAAAGGATGTTATGAATCTTTAGAATCGCGTTCTCATAAATTCTTCTCTTACATAATAGGAATTAAAAACCGTTTTAGTTCAAGTAGAAGCAGTCCTTAATTCGAGATATTTAATCCTAATGTCAACTGAATCCACCAATTTAGGGATTCTTACAGCTGGGCATCTAGTCAATAGATCTTAATTTAACGGCTCTAAAAATCTATTGTAGATCGTTGATCGTTATCTATGAGTTCATTATAAGCAGAAGTATTTTTAAAAACGTGGGCCAAAGGAGGACATGTTACAATTAAAAGCCTGCGTACGGTATTAAAACTTGCACATTTACCAAGCGGAGCTAAAGGGAATTAAAAGCACGTATGGGAATCATAATGTCCCTTTGAAAAGCAATTTAAAACCAGTAGGATTAATTGCAGCGTAAAAACTGTAAACATTCAGACAAGGGATATGAACCGATATTTACTCCGATAACGGGACAAATTTTATTGAAGCTAATACCAAAATAAAAAATGTTACTATTCGACCATGACATAACTACCAGGTGCATAGTAATCATGTCGGCCACAGAAAATACTTACTGGTGTCCTATACCATCCCATACCTCTCACTTAGGAGGGCTATGTGAAGCCGAAGCAAAACCCGTGAAATTTCACATCTAAAGAGTGATAGAAAAAACAATCCTCATGCTTGAAGAAAAATACATTGTTGTCACTCAAATCAAAGCTGTGCTAAATTATTGACCAATAACTCCGCTTACCAACAAGACTTCGGATTTAACAACATTGATACTTTCAAAATAACATCAACCACAGATTTCGATGAAAAATTGTAAGGAATAAGATAACATCTAGTAAAATAATCGTACCAGATTTCTAGAAACGGTGGCAATCAGAATATATTTATCACCAGCATCAACACAACAAGTGGGTAACCATTGAACCGCGTCGAGCTTACAGTTCGACTCATAATGTCACACTCAGATAACAGCCAAGCAAGCGAGCCAAACATACAGGAAAAATGAATCCCGTAGCATCTATACTATCAATTGCATGTCTACTGGGACTAGAAAACTATAAATCTTAGAAAACCCATTCCATCAGTCCATCAGCAGCTACTTTGAGAGACTGGACAAAATTGTAAGGAATTGTAGCCATGGAGTGGACTTAAGTAATTCAGTACAAAATGAGCTATTCATCATCATTTAAAGTAAAGTGCAAAATACCTGTAGTTCTTCACGAAGAACTACAGGTATTTTGAACTGAACTGCAATGTCTTTAACCAACTAAGATGACAATTAAGGAATATATTTGTGAGTATTGAACTGTTACAAGCAAGTTATAAGGGACACAAACGTGTGAAACGAAGTTTCGACGATTCCATTGGCATCATACTAGGGGACATCTTGAAATGTTTTCAAAACGAGAGGCCAGCAAATATGAACATCGATTATAAATAATAATGGTGCTCGACCATCCACTGTCATTAGTGAAAACTTAAACAACGTTAATGAATAATACCGTCAAGCTAATAACACAAATTTTACCATCACGTCAATAAACAATTTGATAATGGAGGAAATTCACCTACAACAAGAAATGTCGCAACACGAGGAATACCGAACTTACGAGGATAGAGTTCAGTCGTTAAAACTAAGCTCGAATTAAATTTGTTTTAGTACACTTGTACTAATTCAGATAAAGAGGGAGCTGCAGGTAATTTAATAGCATAGGCCAGTCTCAATTACTATCCCGGGACAAAATTTCCACGACCTCAGTCACATGTACAAATTATGAATCAGGATAACACATTTTCCAGTGACATTTAGTGTTCAAAAAATCATATCAGTTTTTATTTTTTCTACTTTTCGTTTTATAATTGCATAAATTACTGATGAAATTCCTGTTTAAATTCTGTCATATTTTTACTAGTCAATTTTTGGTTTAAATTCAGTTGGTTGTTAAGAAGTTGTTGTATAATATAATTTAGCGAAACCTAAACGAAACTGTAAAACGGAATTGAACTGTACCAAACATACATGTCTTTAAGGTATTTACGTACATCAACAAATTATTATGTACGAGTTTCTCATTTAAACGTTGTACTGAGTGTGCCCATTTAAAAATTTATGCTAATTAGATTAAAACGATGCATTGTCTATATATATTTATGCAGACCAACCTCCGAAACGAAACCGTTTAAATAAGAATATCACAATCCAAATTAAATAATATTAATTAGTCTAGACCAAAACTGTCAACCGTAATTATAATATTAATAAATCAATTCATCCACATCAAACCTTTAATTATGTAGTTTATTGAGTAATTTTATAATCGCAGTTCTATACATAGATTATAGGTTAGCCGCGGTTTTGTGCACCAAGAACCTTTATTATTATATTTAAACGGTTGTAATTTTGATTTCAGTGAAGGACCAGAAGAATTAAGGGAACATCGAGTCATTATAATATACAATTTTCAAATATTTACCTCCTTATCATTTTTATCATAAACATTTCCATAGCAATATCGTTCAAAATAATATATAAATATATATACATTTATACGTTTGAAGTGCGGTTCTTACATATTTAACTTTAACTTTTTATGTCTTATCTCCTTTGTGCTAGATGTGCGCCTATATGTACATAAAATGGTTCGAAGTAATTTGCTTCTTAAAAAGTTAAATTATTAAAATATATCCCCATCTCGTCATGTTATACCTATCCATTTTTGAGTTTCGATCATAAATCAATCAAACTGAATTGAAACGATGCAACAACAAAAAAAAAATTAAAAAGATATGTAACAGCATGGAAATATTATAAGAAAACCAATTTTATATAATTTTTGGTAACCGTTTTGGAAAATTATAGGGATCCAATAAAAAATTTCAGTGAATTACGTAAATTTCTATTGAACTGTTTTTAAATATAAATTTGGGGATGGAAAACGGAAATAACCTTTTTTCACTTTTTTGTTTTGCATTTGAGTTTCCTATATAATAATATAACCGTTTAAAGATCAGGTGCCCGAAGCATTTTATGTATAATGGTGAACAGTTATAGTTATTGGTTTAACAACTGTTGATCTTAAAATTTAGTTGAACTTAAAATTGATCGACCTTCGAATCCGCTTAAAACTATATAATATTCTTAATCTCTTAAAATGTCAAAATAGTTGATAGAAACACGAAAATAAAAATACAGTATAAAAAAATGTTGCAATACTATTCCAAGTAGCATTATGGAAACCAATCTGGAAACCTCCTGATGATGTGAACATTCTATAAGAAGTCTTGAAAATGTCGGTTGTCGGCGCCGCCCAATTGGAAATCTAGGTATGGTAAGAATTGAACTCAAAAATGATTAGTTTGACGAGGAAAGCCATCTTGAATAACAGAATAAAGACTGTAGAGAAGTGCAAATAAAGTTTAAAATTGCAGAAAAAAATGGTCCTTGCTAAGAGAACCAACACGTGCATTTGTAATCGGAAAAATTGCGTTTACAAATTCACGTGTTTACAAATTCAGAAATCTTAAGAGTATATCAACTTAGCAACTAGCACCTTTAGACCTACGTTTATTGCAATTCAACATCACTTCGTGTTTATATCAATGCTGTATTCGAAACTTGAAAGAAACATTTCCATGTCTTACTTAATAAAAAAGCTTGTATTAAATACTGTTGTGGAGATGTGCATAGGAGACTAATCTTACGAAAACTATAACAAATATTTAGAAACTAAAAAAGTGATTAGTTTCTAAATATTTTTTATGGGCCAAGTGGTCTATTCAGTTGAACGGGCTATATGTGAACTGGTTGGGCCTTTTGTTAAAAACAACTCTGCTGTTGCTAGTATTTAATTTTTGTTGGGATAGAAACAAGATTCAAATGATATCTTGCTTGAACCATAAGACACTCAACAGGAGAATTTTTAGTGCCAAAAGGAATTGTCATCAATAAGAAAATATAATAGTCGTAGTTTGTAAGAAATGAAGTTTCAGGCATCAAGATTTCCAAAAAATCTTCTTCGCTTTGTAATTTCTAACTGGACCATGTTTAATTTTAAAAATACATGTCAATTGAACCTAGGTTCACAATTGCAACTTAAGAAATTAAAAACAGTTAGTCTTTTGTTTCTCAAACAATCATTTTCAAAATATTTCTCAGAAATTATTGTGAAGTTGTGTCCATTTTCATGTTTCTTTTCTGTGACCAAATCAAAGAAAATTTTCTTTTGTTCGTAATTCCAAAAGTCCTAAACTGAGCTGTTAAAGTTATCTATCATTCGAGATGAGTGTTAAATTTACGATTCGCATTATATGTTCAGATCATGAAGGGCATTATTTGAATTCAAATTTCAAAAAGTAACTAAATATTGCCTTTCAACTATTTGGTAATTTTATTCTAATGCAATATCGTCTGGCAACAGAGTTCCTCGTTGCAGACAGGATCATCAGGATTTGATTTAGAGTAAAAAAGATCTTGAAATAGATACGTTACGAAAATTTTGTAAACTATCCAAAATGTTGTAAATGTTGCAAACTTTTCTTTACCGCAACAAGCAATTTTGCCAACAAGTAGGCCCACATAATTCCAATCTGGGGAAACTAAGTTGCTTTATATATTTATTTATTTTTATTGCAACCGAGAATCTATGCAATTCTACTTTGTCTGTTGAAATATACCGATCCAAATTTTATTTGTTAAATAAAGCGAATTCTCCTTTTGGTTGTTCCCATATTTTTACGATATCAAAAGTTCATTTGTCATTACAATCAAGCTTCCGTATAACCATAGCATTTATTGATACGTTTTATTTTCGTAATTATTGTAAGCAAAACCTAACCTAAAGAGTCGATTAACTTTGAAGCATTTGAAATTTATGTTGATATTTTACTCTCGCAAAGCTATGCTCTAAAAGAGAATGTATCTTTCGAAGATTTCTATCATATTATCTCTAAAACCAGTTATATGTATCGTCATTTGAGGCCATGTATCAAGCCATGATTCTTCGCTCGAATATCATTAACTATCTTTTATACTCATCTGTAAGGGTCCAATGTTCACATCCATACATGACAACCGGTCTGATAAACACCTTAAACAACTTCAGCTTATCGGTAATTACAAGGTATTTTAACTTTAGCGGTTGACATAAGGCTCAACACAGTTATCATGTGTGACAAAAGACCCGAGACTCAAAAACCAGTACCCATATATTTTGTTGACTCATTGATTTTGAGACCAACGGAAGCTGAGGATCCTACAAGTGAATCTAGTAGTTTTTTGACACCGTTTCCATTTAGTCCAATTAGTCAGATATCATCTGTATATACCAGAGCCTGATTAGACTGATGGTACTAGATGTTATTCTGAGTCAATTCACTTTTTCGAAAGATGAATTCTAAAATGAGATTAAAAATTCACAGCATTGTGACTGCATTACTGTCATTTTACATAAATGCCTATATATTTCAGTTATTCTCAGACATCGCACAGCAAACGGTAAGCTATTCCGATGAATTGAGTTATAGGCTTCCTGGAAATCCAGAAACACCTGATACTTTAAAATAATCAATTCGCATTATCCGTTAAACCATACATTGACGTTTTTTTGAAGTTGAACAGAAGATAATTCAACTATAGAGCAATGGTTTCAGAAAGAAATTGCCGTCAAAATATAGCGATGAAATAGTGATAGTCAATAAAAAGGATAATAATTAATAGACTTAATTAATCGTCGATAACTGTAAACAAAATCCACTCATTCTTAAAGATCAGTTTCTAAAGCCGATAATCGAGAACCAGCTAGACAAATTAGCGGAAGCAAGAGTTTTTCCATTTGGGATGTAAACTGGATTTTTTCAGGAACCTGTGTATGAAGAATCGAAGAAATGTCCAGCATTTGTTACTTTTGAAGATCACTTCGAGTTCAACAAAATATCTTTTAGGTTAAACATTTTGACGGTTGTATTCTTATGATTCATAAATGTATACAATATATGACGTTATTATACTTTCTAAAAATTAGGAAGAAAAAAAACCCAAATTAAAAACGGTATCAGCAGAAAGTAGACTGATAATGGAGTAAATGCCAACTTTTTAGAAGAATTGTATTTTTAGGGCACTGGAGGTAGATATGGTCCACCATCAGATGATAAAACAATCGTGGATAAAAAGTTTCCGAAACGAAAAAATGAAAAAACTGCTATAGCATACTTCCTTCGTTAATATGTTACTTTTCATTTTGACCCGGACCAAAGAGCTGCATTTTTACAGTTGAATAATATTTTGCGAATCTTCTCCTGTTCTTAAAATTTTTAGACAGCACGAAGAACTGATTTACATGGACGTATTGATCGTAAAACGGTTACTTCAATTGATTTGTAATATTTAATAATTTTTTTTAAAATCTAATTTGTATCAATTTTAAAGTTTTGTGTCGATTAAAAGATGATGGATTAATTTATTTGTAATTAAATGCGAAAACTATAATACATTTTATTGCAGCCTATAGATTGCAGGAATTATTTTATTGTATATAGTTATGTTAAAATATTAAGGCTTAATTAATTTATAATTTCAGATGTAAATTAATTGAATTTATTTCTAAATAACTCCGACTAAGAGCAATTAGTTCATTAATATATTTTGTTTTCAGCGAACCTTTGTAGGTTACAGATGAATGGTAGGACACTAGAGTTGCTGACTCACGCAGAAGGCTGATGATGTAAAGCTGCATCCAGTTAATGATATGAGCCGAAAAACGTCATCAAGCGATGAGAAAATGAAAAGCTATTACTTAGAAGTGAAGGCCGTTTACATTTAATTAATTTTTGTGTTTATTTACTTTTTTTTCGTTTTAAGCTAATGACAGATAGTCAAGTTTTAGGGAATTTACCAGATGGGTATTATATTTCAAAGAAGACGGTTTTGAGGTGGAACACGGAAAAAATCAAAAAATGTGTCACATGGACTCTCAGAGTTAGGAGCAATCAGAAAAATTCTTAACACTAATAATTACAATAATGTCATAATAAAATCCGATAGCCGAGGCCTTACACAAATTGTCAGATTTGGCAATCATATCCGCATAGTTGAGGACCATGGAATGACACGCACCTCACAAAAGTTTAAAAAATATTGTGAACAGGAAAACATCCAACATACATTAGTTACCACACGAGCTCACATTTCGACTAAATTAGTCAAGAATATCGAAAAATTGAATGAGGCACAAAATATGTTATGTTCGATCCGGACGTTGTATCCAAATCGTATCCAATGAATTAGAGCTTCACTATCTTCTGGCCATAACGCTAAAATTCTAACCGTTTTTGAATGTTCAACACATAAATCGAAAACAAATGTGTTCAAAAATAATCTTTACAAATGCTTATACACAATGGAATGGTATAACAGGAACACAACGTTTTGCGGTTGATTAGCAAATGAAGCATTTAAAAAGTGTGCTGCTATTGTTCATAAAATATGTAAGTGCGGTTAAATAATTTATTTGTTTGTCTATAATATATATACGAGAGCACTAACTAATGTCGATCTACAACTTACTATACATATATGAGTTTTTGCACTTTTGATCTCATTAAGTTTGGTTGTACACAATACGATTGTGTGAAATTAAGTTCGATCTGCCGAAAATTCGAAAAATAAAATTTAAAAAATTTTAAAAATTAACAAGTTCAATTTACACGGTTTTGTTACGCATATCAAAAATTATAATTTTTTTGAATTTCTTTTTCACATTTAAGATCTTATTTTCGTTGTTGTTAAGATTAGATAATGATCGCATCGTTTATATATACATAGATATATAAATACACGAGTACGTTATGTTGGTACAATAATAAATCAAAATAAATCAAAGTCAAAAATAATTTCGTTTCGACGGTTAAGCCATTAAAGCTGCGCGATATGTTAGATCACTTTTTTCATCTTTTTATGTTTTTTGTTTTGTTTTGAGAACCAAATGATTAACTCAATCCCCAAAAAAAAAATAAAAATAAAAATATTCAATGCATCTTGTTATATAAGATAAATGAATCGAATACTTTACATATATTATGAAGTATAAGACAAAACCTAAAAGATGACGAATGGATCATTGATTTATAGAAAGGCGTCATTATATGGATGGTAAATCTCCTACACACAAGACGTTAAAAAAAATACCAAACACTTTGACCCTTTTGATTACTGTCGAAATGGAAAAAAAGCAACAAATCGTATACGAGTCTTACGACTTCAAAGTTTATGTTCAAAATGAATATTTAGGTCAAATGATGGATGAATAATTTGAATGACCTAACTATGTATACTTTTGACCTCGTATACAAAAAGGTTGTAACACAATATTTAGAGTTGTAATCGGCTGATCAATCATTTTATCGTTTTGTACTCATAGGCATGTGAGATATTTGGTCATAATAAGCGCCACCCTAAGGTATATTTTTTTTAGACTAAAAACTATCCATTGTCCATTGACATTGTTCTACAAAATATAGAATTTGAGCTTGTGCAAATTGAAGCCCAAGAACTAACTCTCATTAACGTTGACCACCTATAAACGTTTATAAGCAGTTCATTGAAAGAACCAACAAGTAATAACCATAAAGAGAGGGTGATATATTGACGATGGTTTTGTGTTACCAAAAGATGTCAACGTGGTAATGACATGTAAACTTACTTCATTGACAATAGAATGACTTGAATGTAATGATGTTTCATGAATTCCTCGATATTTTTCTTGACATTGGATCTTTTGAATTTTCTCTACTTGCTGCTTAAGTTCAGCGAAAATATTTTCTAGTAATGATAATTGTTGGTCTTGATCTAAATAGTTTGATATTGTTACTGATGCTTTTCAATCCAAAAATTAAATGCTGACATTGGTCCTGGTAACCGTGCGGTATATTGAACAAAAAACAAAGGTTGGATCGCTACCCGCTTATGTCATTAGACACACAGTTTGGAATCGATCGGTACGTGCAACGTGCGCAGTCGCTAAAAAATCAAGCGCGTTTGATGGCACTATATAAGCCATGAAAATGTATCGCCTGAAGCTATATTGCTCTCCAAGAAACGCAATTGTTGCTGTTTTAATTTTCAAAGCAGTTGACAATCGTATATGTAAGCTACGTTTATGCGTGCGACTAGCCAACCTGCCAATCATTGGTATTCATGCGCTCACTGATGTAAGCTAACTCCTTAATGGGTTTGCGACTATTTGGATGATTTGATGGTATTTATATAGCAGTATGATGTCAGAATAGGAATAGGTGGCTTTAATGCCAGAGCTGGCAAAAATCATACTTATACTTATCTGAAAACTTACTAGGTCCGTTCTTCCGACACAATCTAGCGACCGAAAATGGGGAAAGATTGATGTACTTTGCGATCGCGCACGTTCACATCGTACACTATTTCCTCATAAAAATATCTCCTTGGAAAACTTTAGACGGAAAAAACGAGAATGGTGGAAAGCTGAAGTCTTAAGAGTAAAACAACTCAGCAATTAGCGCAGTCCATGTGCCTTCTTTAAAGGAGTCACCAGACTTCACAATACCCTCAGACAAACGTCTATCGAAATTCGGGAGTAGGATGGAAAACTCCGTGTGGACATCGATGCGAACTAAAACCGTTCCCCTGAGGTTGATTGTATTAATTCTGAGCACATGATATTCGAAGTGGATAATTTGTGAAACTATCTTTTCGACTTTTTTCGATTAGTATGGTAAACAGAAGTTATGCCTGATGAATGAAAAGGAGCCGCGTGATGCCTAATCTTTAAAAAAGGAAATCAAAAAAATGGTATTGCGGCATAGATAGCTCTCCTTTGCACAGCAAACAAATTACTGTCTTACATAATATTAGAGAGAATCACTCCTCTGACAGAATAAATTGTAAATGACTAAGGAAGATTTCGACTGAATCGATCAGCAATTTTTTGGTGACCACACTTATGCAGAAGCGACGAGTATCCTATGCTTCACGTCCTTTGGCACGCATGATAATTATGTTGGAGGGGATATAAAAGCGCGTCTGTCTCAGGCAAACGTGTTTTAAATGCCCTATGTTCATTGCTACAATCAAGTACCTTGCAAAGGTCGATTAGCTGAAGTTGTACAATGTGTTGACCAGACCCGTTGTCATGGACGGGTGTGAGAGTTGGATCCTGATGGATTAGTGTAAAAAATGGCTTTTGTCATTTGAGAGATGGATCATGCGCATGATATATGTGATGATGACGGTACTAATCGAGTTAACTTCAACCGCACATGGTCCGAAATTTAATGAAAGCTCCTAGTGCCTTAATAAAATTAAATGACACCGATAACACTATTTCAGCCTTGTTATGCGAGCCGATTCTAAACGGATGGTGGAACGACTTCCAACAGGAGAGCCACCATTTGGTAGGCTCACAGAGTAGAGAACGACTTTTCTTCTTCCGGTTGTCTAGAGCAGTACAAAGAGCAAGTTTGCAGTCGAAATTAAGCTACATTATTGATATGGTACAGGCCGGCAATGACCTTAGAAAAACTTTAATCATTCTATCTGATTTTTGCTTGACAGTACAGGGTAAATCCAAACTGCTGTTCCACCGTATAATATAGGACGATAGGAAATAGGAAAATAGGAAGATAGGAAGATAGGAAGACAGGTAGATAGGAAGATAGGAAGATAGGAAGATAGGAAGATAGGAAGATAGGAAGATAGGAAGATAGGAAGATAGAAAGATAGGAGGTTAGGAAGGTAATGTAGGAAGGTAGAAAGTTAGAAAAATTGGAAAATCGGAAAATTGAAAGATTGGAAGATAGGAAGATAGAAAGATAGAAAGATAATAAAATTGGAAGGTACCAAGATACGAAGAAACGAAGATTCGAAGGTACGAAGATACGAAGATAGGAAAATAGTGAGATAGGAAGATAAGAAGATAGGAAGATAGGAAGATAGGAAGATAGGAAGATAGGAAGATAGGAAGATAGGAAGATAGGAAGATAGGAAGATAGGAAGATAGGAAGATAGGAAGATAGGAAGATAGGAAGATAGGAAGATAGGAAGATAGGAAGATAGGAAGATAGGAAGATAGGAAGATAGGAAGATAGGAAGATAGGAAGATAGGAAGATAGGAAGATAGGAAGATAGGAAGATAGGAAGATAGGAAGATAGGAAGATAGAAAGATAGGAAGATAGGAAGATAGAAAGATAGGAAGATAGAAAGATAGGAAGATAGGAATATAGGAAGATAGGAAGATAGAAAGATAAGAAGATCAGAAGATAGGAAGGTAGGAAGATACGAAGAGATGAATATACGAAGATAGGAAGGTTATCTTTGATAATCGGAAGATAGAATGAAAGGACAATTTGAAGTTTGAAAATAAGAAAACTTGGTAGATTAGAAGATTGATTAATTAGAAATTTTGGAGACTAAAAAATACAATTTGGATGATTGCAAGGTTGAAAAATTGAAAGATGAGACGATTATTATATTGGAAATTTGGAAAATTTGAAGATTGGAAGGTTGAAATTTTGGAAGATAGACAGATGAGAAGATGGGAAGATAGGATGTTCAGTAGAAAGGAAGGTAGGAGAAAATAGAGATTACAAAATGGAAAGATACGGAGATATAAAAATGAATAAAGCAAGACATGAAGCATTCTTATGGAAATAATGGACTTTCAAATAAGTTCTTCAATGTTGAATTCAACTTATTTGCAATTAAATTATCAGCATAACATAAAAATTTATCTCACACAGATTATACCGTATTATAAAAGCTTTGTGCACAGAAGCGTTTTTAACGAGACAAAATTATTTTAATATTTTAATTAAAATTTAGATCACACAAACAAATCCACATACTCACTCAAACACACTGTAGCATAATAAAGTAACATGTTTGTTAATAAGAAACAGAAAAAAGTAAATAAATAGTACCAATAAGATATAAATAAGAAAAGTGAGTAGTAAATATATGCGAGTAATAAGAAAACACGATAAAATTGATTAATTTCTGATGATTCAGGATATTTTTTTTTTTCAAATTTATTTCTTGTTTCGTTCTTAGAAGTTTTTTATTGAAGTTTCTTTTGATGTTGATGCCGATGAAAGGCAAAATGATGAAAATATAAAAATTTGTTCATGTTTTTGATTTGATTTCTGTATTTAATTTTTTATTTTTTTTTATTTATATTTTTGTTTTTGTGAAAATAAAATAAAATAATGATTTGATAAAAATTGATTTGTAATTGTACGCGCGAGAGTAATACATTTCATAAAAAAAAACTATAAAAAAAATTATGATTTTTGGCGCCATTTGGTGGTGCGATGCGGTTACCCAATCGTAAGTAACATAAAATTATTTTTGGGTGGTAATTTTTTATTTTTTTTGTAATGTGTATAATATATCATTGGACTTGGGTATGAAAATCGTTCGACTGTGACCTAGAAACAATTTTGACTATTAAAAAGTTACTGTTGTTGTAAAATTCCTGTGATTTTTGCGGCATCACCAACGAACTAGGTATACACCAATATTTTTTTGAAAATTTTGAAGGTGATCACTTGCGTTACGAATTACAAATCAAAATTGAACAATTATTTTATAGTAATCGGCAACTTCATGATTGTGAAAATTTTTTAAAATAAAACATGGTAATTAAAATATAAAATTTGGTTGGCTTATAATTGATTAACATCTAATTTTTAAAGTCTGTAATTTGATTAAAAATAGGCACAAAACACAGATTTGCAATTTTTGATTAACAATTCTGCTAGATTCAAATAAACGAATATGGACAGACAAATGTAAAAGTGTTTAAAATAAGTTATAAAGAAGTGCGAGTATAAACAAATTTAGTAGGGTGTCGAAATTATTTAACTGAGTTAGAAGTTCTCGAATTGCCATCCTTCCTGAACATTGCAACATCGATACGGTTAAACAAAGAATAATAAGCGATTCCATCAAATCTGCGATTGGCTGAACAAGAATTTGTAACTGCTCGCAAAATAGATATGTTGCTTGGAGCTGAATTGTATTGTAATTTATTAAAAATTGGCAAGACAAAGCTAGGCGTTAACTTTCCGTTCCTACAAAACCAACTTTGGGTTGGCCTATATCTGAACGTTTTTCATCACCAAGCAAATCTTCCACTTCCGGATGCCACGTGTCTCTCTTGGTTTCATCACCTTCCACTATCAGTAATGAAATCGAAAGGTTTCGGAAACTCAAAACAATTAAAAAAGTTTAAATATTGATTGTCCACCTTCTTTTTCTGATGGTTCATCTACCATGGCTATGGTACGTTCTTTCAAATTGGAGAAAAAACTATAAAAAGAACCACGTAATTTACGAGACCTACAATGCATTCATCAAAAAGTGTTTGAACCTTTGGCACATTGAAAGAGGGCCTGATGATGAGCTTCCGGGTCATTTGGCCCTTTAACACATGGCTCTTCAAATGATAAGCTTCCGCACCATTGTGTATTAAAACCAGACAATTCTATATGATACATTTGCGAATTGTCTTCGATAGCTCAGCAAAAACCAGCAGCGGGAACTTAGTACCTGTTTGGACCTGTAGTCCAAAACGATCTTGTTTAGCAGGAGATCTATCTAAGATGCACCAATATATACTTATGTATTCTAAAGTTTCCAATTAACATCTGCTCCATTGGCGCAACAATCCATGTGATGTTCATTAAAACTATTATTAAAAAAACCGTGACGTATGGATCTTCGTTTTTCTTGCCACATGTTGTCTCGTCCAATGGTGGAGAATAAGAACAAATAACGTGCTGCCTGCGAAACGATTCGGTGTGATATTTATCCCGATGATCTTTTTGAGCCAGTTTCATTCCAAAATTAACATCGTTCATGTTTAAACTCAGTGTGGTATGGAACTAATTGGTGTGCTAGTTACAGCGATATCATTGATGATGTACCATAAAAACATCGTAATAGCTCATGCAGTTTGATAACAACGTTCATATTAAAACCTATAGACATTCTCTGCCAGCATAAAGGAAATGTGTTTCAATAACAAGTACAACAAAATTACGGCCCATCTAAATTTACAAAATGAATTATTTCGGAAATTGTCCGATCCACTTGGAATTGTATCTCCTGTCGTAGTCTGGGGAAAAATATTCATGCAGAAGTCACTGCAGTAAAAACAAGGGACAGAGCTCTTTATATGATATCGAAACAAAACAAAATCTGGCAGATGTTGTCCCTTGCGGAGGATGATGTCTGCGGAATTGGTGAAGTGTGATCAATGGTTCTCAGAACCACTAATTTTACAGCCTATAGAAGCTCTATGGCAGAAGTCCAATGTACCACCATGCATGTTATTGAACAAAAATTCTCGAAACTTAAAAAAATCTGCGACGTTGATGGCAATAGAATCAAATGACGGAAATTATTTCCTAAAGACGAAACAACGATACACATATGTTTCCAGATACTTATACAACATCCAAAATGTAAAAGATGCCAGAGTATCAAAACCTCTAACTAGCAATAATTTCGAACAAAGATAGTCAATAAACATGCAATTTATTGCACTTTATTGCATGAAAGTTGGACGGTAAAGGAAGGACTTTGCTGTTCACTCTAACAAATTTAAATATTTACCACTATTCCTTGATACCAAGAGACTTATCTGGGTCGATGGGAGACTGCAGTTTTCATCACTTCCTTATTTCACACAACCCAAAAGGCAACTACTAATTTTGTTCTCCTATCGCTTTACGAAGGCACTGCTTTTATCAAGAGAGCGACTTGATGCAGCACATCAGTTCCACTGCATTAGAATTGATTTGTATGCGCTCTTCTACACCACACAGCTAATTCGTGGCTAAACACCAATTAAATCTGATATCTGTATTTTTGTCCATTTTGGTACAAAGGCTGTGAATCTGGATCTAACCGCAGACCTCTCATACGCTGAATGTTTAGAGGCATTTAGTTGATTGGTGATATTACGAGGTTTGTGGAAAAAGGTTTTTTCTGAACGGAACAAATTTTGAGTGCCATTTCTGTATTGCATCAACTAAGCTGTTTCCTATACAAGCTTCAAAGTTGCATCAAGATATTAAGTTGATGTCTCAATATGACAACATCGACTAAACTTTTGCACCACCACAGTCTCCCCCTTTCGGTAGACTTAATGAGGTGGCCATAAAATCAGTTAAACACCATCTGCGTCTAGTATTGGGTAACTATAGATTTAAATACGAGGAACTTAATACATTATGCAAATAATTGGAGGCAATTTTGAATTCTCGGCCAATAAAACCACTAGTTTTAATTTCTTATGGTACGGCAGCTCTTTCAGTGATTGAAAGGACTTTTTTTCTCTTGATATGTTATTGCTGTCTTTGAACTAATTATTACTGCTGAAACATTTGGGTACAAACTATGACGTTTAATTCAACAATTGATTCAATATTTCTTGACCAGGTGGCCCAAGAATTATTTAACAGAACTCTAACAACGATGCAAGTCGACTGCTAAGCAACAAACAATCCATTACTAAAATATGCATGCTTCCAGTGGATGCTAAACTCGACGAGAGTTCAAGGTAGAAAGCATGAACATGTTTAAACGGTTGCACTTCGCATTTCATTTGTATGCACTATTTTTGCACTAAGTGATATTAGAGGTTATCAAAGTATGCCCCAAAGGCCATAATTCGAGACAGTAATGTAAAATCACTACACAATAAATTTTGATAGCAGTACGGATCTAACATTTGATAAATAGCAGAGTCAACGATTCGAACTATCTTCACGTATTTACACGATGGGTCAAACCATGAGGTTTTCAGATGAGAATTAAAACCGGATCTTTATGTGAGCGTCCTCATTTTGCAAGAGTCAAAAGTAAACCACTAGAAAAAACCTATACAATCCATGTCTAGTGTAATTTGACTCAAACAGATAGAAAATAAAATAAACAAGAAGTGCGAAGAGCAAATTATCTTTGTAAAGCAAAGCAATCTACAGCTCTATGTACCTCACTAAAAACTACAGGAGTCATATCAAGCATATACTTAAAACTTAAATCCTATTTGTATGAATATTAAAGTACTTTTGTCAAAATTTCTACAACCACAGAGTATAGAGTACGTTTTGAAGTTTTTGTCATATTCCAGACCAAATGGGATGCAACTGTATAAATTCCGATAGATAGTTAGATTAAACATAGTTCCAGAGGCCCATATGCTTTCCATTTTCTAATGGTATGCCACTTAGAAAAGATGAAAATGTATTCAAAATGGAAATATGATAATATCAACTGCGGGAAACCCTTGAACCGATTTATTAATTTCAAGACAAAGGATTGAGAATTTAAAAAAATGAAGTAATGACATTATTAATGCTTATAGGGTTTAAGAGAATGATAAGATTGGTAGAAGGAAATAGAAGATAATTTTAGGCGGAGACTCAACCGTTTAATAAACCCATACTAAAAATGAGAGCAATATTCATGAAATACTATACTTTAATATCACTTTCGTTAGTAATTAATTTAATTTATATGCAATATAATGACAACAAGACCTAAAATAAAAAGCACAAGCCTGAAAAAATACAATATTATAAAAAACCAAAAGATCGATACAATGGACAAGATGCTGAGTCTGTATACAACAGAAAGGAAAACTAATCACTGGCCACTGGTCATGTTTTGAACAATTATTAACGACATGGTTCGCTGTTTATATTGTATTGGCGACACACACTCCATCAAGTACTCAAACCGTGAAAGCTGGTTGACGACGGCAATTTTTGCAAGGATAAATGGAAACATTTATGCATTCCTCGTATTAGAAAAAATTCAAAATAACACAAGGCGTTATTTATTTTCAAAAAGTGTTGTGGAGCGCATTCTTGAAAAATCTATTGAAACACTACAACAGCAGCAGAACATTTTTTTTATTCCATACGATAAAATGGATAGTGATGCAAACGGTCGTCTCTCATATAAAGGTGAATGTCATATGTGCCATAAGGAAGAAAATGTAAAAGACCTACAATAAAATTTTGCGTTTAGTTTAAAAAGCCAGTTTATCCGATGCATACAGCCTTACGCAAAAAAATACGAAGACGGCCATATGGCCATATTGTTCAGTTAATAAAGAATTGAAAATTCATTTGAATAACAAAAGAGAGCATGAAAAACCTTTAGCCTTTAGCCTTGAAAAGGGAAGTTCTGGGACTAGAAATGAGTAATATTTACACCAGTGTCTATTTAAAAAGTTGCTTTAATTTAAAGAATTCAGTCCCAAAATCAATCAGCTATGAGCTACCTACCTCACTTAACTATTATACATATTAGAGTATTTCTGGCCGAAGACACACAAAAATGTTAATGATAGTTGGAATTGATTTAAATCACCCCGATTGTACGACTTTATTTACAGCATTGAATAAACCTGAATCTACATTTTTAAAGGTGTTTTTGAGAACACCTTGTTTACCCCAGCTTTTACGATATCTTTCAACTTCTGTTTCAGAAATGTTTCTGTGACAAATGATGAAACGCATATCAAATTCAAATAATGACACTCGATTGAAAAATATAAAATTTTAAAGGTAATTTAAAAAGATGTGAGAAAATGTCTGGTGATTTTAAAAAGAGAGTAACTATATAGAAGATCCACCGTAAGGTATTTGAGTCAATATTTCATGCACCCAACCGAAAATGTGTAAATGTCAGGTTAAAAAAAAACTTACCGAATTTATCGTTTGTTCCATTTAAAATATCCAATTAGATAATGGAAGCTTAGCTAAAAATAAAAAAAAAGATAAGGATTACTAAGAGGATTAATAAAAATATATAAATGTAATACAGCTGACCTTCATAATAAATAAATAAAGAACAACGGGAGTATAAATATATGGTCTTTGATTATATATAGATTTTTTATTGATGACGTTTTAGTACTTTTTGGATCATGTTAGAGCTTAAATATCCAGAAAGTATTTATATGCTGTTATACTCGACACGATTCAATGAAAATCTATCGTTGCATAATTTGTATTTTTTTTATGACAGGTTTACTCCTTTCTTCTTTATCGAATTTATAAAAATGTGCACGAAGTTCATTATGTTTATACATATATTCGGAAACAAACTTTCTGTAAATGAGTCTTCTATTTACATTTTCTTTGTCAATAGCGTATTATTTTATTCGATGATATCTCTCACGTTAGCCATACACGTCAAAAATTAAAACAAAACTAAATCAATATCCGACAAATCAAAATGAATGCTATAAATTTTGCAAAGCCTACTTCATTTTATTTTTGTTACCTATTTAAAAATATACTTTTTTAATGGAGACTGTCGTAAGCTATATGGGAATAGCTTTCGTGTAACATAAAACGTTGAATTTGTTAATTCAGAAGATAAAACGATATCCAACTATCGAGGGCTTAATAAATGGAATTATCATTTCATTATTGATGACAATCGCACCGAATATGTACGCATATATGCGAAACATGAGTATTTGAAACATAAAGCAAATAATATTTCAGGTAATACCATCAAACAGGACTTTTAACTTTTTAGAAAGAGGATATGATACAAAAACTAAATGAACAGAATTGCAAATACTATATACGGGAATCATCCTAAATAAAGAAAGCATTGAATACCGGGTGTCTCATCTAAGATGAATTTTGCAAATATATCTATAAATACGTTTCCTCCAAAAAACCGATTAAGGACTAAGTTAACGATTTAGAAAAAGGGTCACAAGATGACGCTATATTAAATAATAATACTTTTTTATGGCAGATTATGATTTTACATTAAAAATAAGTAAATTTTTACTTCACCAATGTTTTCATGGGACCAAGTTATGTCATATGTTGTAAGCGTCTGAATTAGCCATCCAAATAATTATCTTTTCGAACCATATGAGCGCAAACTATTAAAGAAAATTGTATTAATTGGTTTAACAAAGCAGTTTCATAACGGATTTTTTGTAACGATTCTTACAGTCGTGCTCGAAGATCTACCACTTCAAGAAATAAAACAAATGTGGTTCCTACATCAAGTCCCTTTTTCTACACGGCAATGTTTACTTTACCTTTTGTACTTATTTTTAATAAAAAAGAAAAGTTTAAACATTTTTACATAATTAATACACTAAAACAGAATACAACCGAGCCATTGGCGCAGTGGTTAAAGCTGCGGTGTTTGGGACTGGAGGTACCGGATTCGAATCCCAACGGGGGAGGGCTACTAAAGGGATTTTTCATCACCTGATTGCGATCGGTGATGATGAAGAACACAATTATAACGCCCGGTTGGAGTGCAGAATCCATGGGCCGAACCATCGTTCATATCAGTACAGGCTGACTGGAGCAATGCAATGTGCAGATGGATTTAAAATCGAACCTGTATTCATGCGTCCTCGATTTGGCTGGTGACGGCGTATGGTAGGACGTTAAAAATTAACCGCGAAAGGGTTGGGAGATCTTTTCAAACCCAGAAAAGATTGCAGGGTTCCAAAAAACAAAAAAAAGACTGCAAAAAAGGTTTTAAGTAACTATATTTAAATCACGAAGAATTAGCATGTAGTTTTAGAATTCAAGCATTAAGTTTTAGCATTTACATCTTGCTTGTCTACACAATATTTGATCTATTTTCCGACTTTTAACCTTTCAATTTTCAAAAGAATTTTATATAGGTATAAACTACAAATATAATAGCATGATATACCAGCTTACATATATTATATTGTTCCGTCATCGTTACTGGCGACAACACAAAAAAAAATGATGGATTTTTTTCGCGGTTTCGGTTATCATCAGTAAAATCTCATTTTGTGTTAAGACGTACAGTTTTTTTTTGTGCTGCTTTGAACAAACAAAAACCATTTTTATTATGGTTTTCATTTTTTTTACACAAAGTCACGAAAAGAAGAAAAGTAATAATAGTAATAATAATAATAATAAGAATAATAATAATAAAAAAAAAGTTATGTATATAAGGTAGGTTCTTTTGATCACGCCTCAATTTCTCTATTTATAGAAAATAAAAAAATATATTGCATGTGGTTTCTTCTCCATTTCTTGAAAAACTATTTCGTGTACTGCTTTACTGTTTGCTACAAATTTTGCATACTGTTTTCATACATATAAATTATATATATATATATATATATATATATATATATATATATATATATATATATATATATATATATATATATATATATATATATATATATATATATATATATATATATATATTATATATATATATATATATATATATATATATATATATATATATATATATATATATATATATATATATATATATATATATAATATAAGTTAAAATGAATAAACTCAAATTCATTTAATTTAAGGGAGAGCGACTTCAAACTTGTAATCGAATTAAAGTGTTGGCTTATTAATATTAAGGAAATATTAAGGATTATTAATCTCTATGAGTCCTTTAAAGATCTTTATTAAAATTGAAGACCCACGATGAAAAAGCCAAAGTGCCAAAATTTTGCTATTTTTCGAAATCGACGGTAAAATTCCAGAAGAATTAAGCCTGAATAAAACTGTTAGGTTATAATTACGGTATACAGCAGTAATTTAATGCAGCACATCGGCTTTGGTAAATCATTCGTTTTCTCCATGGTGTTACCTCCGCTGTTAACATCTTGGTTAGCTTTCATGATGTAGTCAGAATATACCTTTAATATTCCATTATTCTGAATCTCTCTTAGTATCAAATTGATACTATTAAGTTATTTCCATATGTGACATCTAACTGTATTTTGTCCATTACTCTATATATTCATGTGATTGTTTGATCCAGCCTATTAGCCAATCATGTTTAAGGGTGAAAGGTTGATACAATAGTCGGCGTTCTTATTAGATTATAAGTATAAATGTCCCTTACTTCCGTCACGAATGACATCTTCCTATACTCGCAGACACCACCATATCATTTGTAATGTGATGCTGGATTTAATTTAGCTGGTCTTGTATCTGTGATGAAGTTAGTTGCACTGGACTAATTTTACTGCCGGAGCATGTGGTATGGTTAGATTTATTCTGGTGATTTGTGTTTGATTGTATTTAAGCATGATTAATATTATGTGCAATGTGATACAGATAAATGATTGTTATTCATCAATGCTAATTTTCTTTCCTTTATGATACCATCTTACCTTAAGAAGTTAAAAAGTTAAGAAGTTAAGAAGTTAAGAAGTTAAGAAGTTAAGAAGTTAAGAAGTTAAGAAGTTAAGAAGTTAAGAAGTTAAGAAGTTAAGAAGTTAAGAAGTTAAGAAGTTAAGAAGTTAAGAAGTTAAGAAGCTAAGAAGTTAAGAAGTTAAGAAGTTAAGAAGTTAAGAAGTTAAGAAGTTAAGAAGTTAAGAAGTTAAGAAGTTAAGAAGTTAAGAAGTTAAGAAGTTAAGAAGTTAAGAAGTTAAGAAGTTAAGAAGTTAAGAAGTTAAGAAGTTAAGAAGTTAAGAAGTTAAGAAGTTAAGAAGTTAAGAAGTTAAGAAGTTAAGAAGTTAAGAAGTTAAGAAGTTAAGAAGTTAAGAAGTTAAGAAGTTAAGAAGTTAAGAAGTTAAGAAGTTAAGAAGTTAAGAAGTTAAGAAGTTAAGAAGCTAAGAAGCTAAGAAGCTAAGAAGTTAAGAAGTTAAGAAGTTAAGAAGTTAAGAAGTTAAGAAGTTAAGAAGTTAAGAAGTTAAGAAGTTAAGAAGTTAAGAAGTTAAGAAGTTAAGAAGTTAAGAAGTTAAGAAGTTAAGAAGTTAAGAAATTAAGAAGTTAAGAAGGACTTTAAGTTTAAAAGCATTCGAATGCAGTTTTTAATGGAAATGTGTGATGGCAAAGATGTAAAAGGTTTCTTGGCAAAAAAGTCACAAGTAAATGATGTTACAAGCTACTAGACATGCTGTGGATGATGCATTTAAAACGGAAGGTCGTACAACTGCCAATTAGTTATTGAAAAACCCAGAAAAAGCGTTGCGAGAATCATGATGATAATTTTTCATTTTCATTTGGATAGTTGTATGCTTTTACTAAACGTCTCGCATTTATTAAAAGTATCTATGAGTTATTTAATGGTAAGAAACTGGATCTTTAGCCTTTTCATAGTATAGCCTAATCTTACCTTATTGAGTTATTTATCTCCCACCTTTTTGTGTTAAGTTAGCGTACTTTTAGAGAAGATTAATGATTTATTACAAAATAGTACAAAGTTGTATATGGATTCGCTTCCTAGGGGAAGCATGACTTTATACAAGTGTATATTTATTTTGTAGCGATCATAAAATTACTTAGTATGTAGGTCGCTTATGTCAAGTTTATACAATCATGCCAAGAGAATACAGAAACCCCAAGAGACAAATATACGCTTTACAAGTTTATTATTGGCCCCTTTTATTCATATTAAATTTATTGAAATTTGTGAAGTCCTTATTCAAAATTCAAAATAGAGATTTATCACCTTTGACTGTTTTACATGTAAAAAAAGATTTAAATTCAACTAATCCTAATTATATTTTTTCAAGATGCGGAAATCACACACTGAACTTGGTAGGAATCACACTTGGTGTGCGGAATCAAACACTGAACTCGGCAGTGTTAGAATATGTCGTTACGACACAATATTGTACATTGGAAGAATTCATCAAATGTATAATTTCTTTAGCAGCAGTCCACAGAAAACGGAAAATTTAAAAAAAATGTTGACTTCTCTCTTATACTCTTGGCAGGTTTCAAAACATATTTTTATCTGCCTACTATATAAACGCAAAGTTATTATGCAAAATTTGATCAATGGAATCATAAAAACTGATCACAGATAACATTTGTTTATACCAGAATTTGGATGAACTCCATTACTCAAGCAACATAAAATGCTTTTATGTTGATTGGCCTGAAAGTATGGCGATACAAAAAACAACCTTTTGAGTAATGAAGTTCATCCAAATTCTGTTGACCCAAATGTTATGTTTAACAAGATAGCCTGTTTTACGGATAGTGAAAATGATATAAGCTAAAATGATATTTCAGTTTTCGAGTATTTGTCCTATAATTAGCCAGTTTAATGGAGGTAATCTACCGTCTTTGATGGGTATGAGCTTGTCATTTTCAGATTTTGTGCGGTGCTATTTTGGTCAAGATTGTGAGATTACTTGTTGTTAGCTACTCCACTAACGCTAGAATGTTTTTTAAACTGTATAAGTTCACGAAAATGAGCTGTTAAACTTTTGCTAGTAACGTTCTCGTTAGTCTCTGGTGCCGCACGAGAAATATCGTCATTTAAACGTCGATTCTCAGTCGCTGCAAATATCTGAACACATATTTTGTCTGCCAATGAAGTTCTTCAATGCAGTTAAGAATTTACCAGTACTCAAATCACCAAAAAGTTCAATATGTATTGCAAAACTGCTATAGGCATACGAATACGCCTATGTAACTTCTCATAATACTTTTTTGTTTTTCTGGTTTCATAATCTTTTTTTAAATTTTTAATGACCTTTCTCGTACCTTCTAATAAAAATATAAAATAGTTGGTCTATCGACAAGAGCGTCAAGGTCACCTTCTGATCTATTTTTTAGTAAACAGATATTTAAAAAAAACAAGTAACAGGAACCACAAATATAATAAAAGTAGCTTTGCCCCGGTGCCCTCCCCTGCCCCACAGAGCGTAAATGAATAAATCATTTGGTTTTCTTCCTGTGTAGCACGCAACTTATAATTGTTTATATGAAAAGCATGGATTAGACAAGTTTATTCCGCAGATTTGAGGTGACTGCGACATTGAGCTTTATTACTTGATATCGCGAATGCAGCTTAGACTGTAATTTAACGATTAAATTCGAATACCATCTCAGTTGGAATCATTGGAATCCTTGGCAGCAATACATTATCTTCTTTGAATTTTCCAGTTATTGTTGTTGCTTTATTCAAATTGTTGTTCAACTTTGTTCTCAGCAAGTTGAGTGGTATTGCATAGGCGTGGTGGATCGATGTTTCTTCGTAAAATAAATAATTTGTAATCGATATGGTGGAAAGCCTGGCACATCGAGTGAATACCAAAAATTCAACTGGATAATTGACGACATCATTTGCATTCGGGACAGTATCAATGGAGAATATCAATCGATTACCGCAATTTTTGGTGCTAATAGTGTCGATAACTGCTATTTTTCCATAACGCTCAAATCATAGTTGTTTCGAAAAACGATCCGCCGTTGTGTTGACACGTATATTTGTGGTTAATTTCAATACTTTAATGCAATTTAATTTTAACTATCCCAACGTGTGTATCGTTTTTCAGCAATTGCAACTATTGGCATGCTTCACTATATTTGGAAAATATTTGACCATTTACGGTTCGAATATTTTCAAGTGATATAGGATACCATCAGTTTTCTTAAATAGAAACATTCACCGTTTTGTGGGTGAACAGTATACCTTCTACCAAGAACATCGGAGCGGTTTACGTTTAGCCACACTTTCACTGCACTGTTCTTTATTTTCATCGTTGAAACTTCTTCGATGATGTGTTCAATGTATAAAAGGCTGGTACTTCTGCGTATAACAACATTTTAGCAAATATTGAAAAAATTGAAAAATAGAGTCAATTTGGTTGGAAAAAAAATTTGACTGACTTAGTCTGATAGCAATGGACAGTATGTCCAATTCACTTGCAATTCGGCGTTGATATGTTGTTGGGGCTATTTTATTTTGTTATCGTTATTTCATTTTATCCTTGTCGTCCGAATCTCATTTTCAATGCAAGTCCAATTCTTTTTAGTGACACGTATAAAAATGGATTCAATATCCCTCTAACCGATTATGGTCCTCTATTGTTGAGAATACTTTACTCGTTTTGAGAAATGACTTTAAAAATTACTATTATATTGGCGCCTAAATCTAGGGGCACGGGAAAAACATTAAACATTAACAAATATTTTCCTCCTATAATTACAAATCATGGCGAAATCAATTTACACCATTTAAAAATTGAACATCATAATTATATACCCGAAAAATGGCATAACCTAACATAACTTTTGGCTCATTAAGCAAACGAACCAATTCCATTCCCCATAATTTATTTAAATCACTATATACACAGATAATATACCAAACCCATTGCGGCTAATTTAATTATACAAATTTTCGATAAAGAACACAAGAAAGGTGGACTTTAGCAAATTAATGTATATAATACACAAAATAAGATAACACAGCCCAATTATAGTAATTAACCCAATTTCAAAACCTTTAATTTGCGTCGAATATGCGCGAGCAGCCCATTGTTAAAATCATTCAATTATCGTTGAAATGATATAAACATACACACACATACACATAAGACTTAATTATTGTCTAAGTTTCTAGTCTATATGTTTTTTCTTTTCTTTTTGTTATAGTGTTATGCCTTCCTGGTTTGGTCGATGGTTCGCGCGGTATATGTTAGTAACAGACACAATAATTTTCGTGCCACGGTAATAACACATTCGTTTCATAATGTAGTCAAAGAGACTTAAAATGCCCTTAAGCTGGTGAAAATCACTAAATTTATGTTTTTTTTTTTTTTATAGCAAATTACTATTATTATATAAGTGTGTGGTTGAGTGTTTGTGTCTGTGTGTGTGTATCTAGGTAATTAAACTTTGAGCCAAATATGTTTGCTATTTTCAAATTTTCTGGTGAAATTCGATTTTATAGTTTAGGAA
The DNA here is from genome assembly GCA_963556175.1 of Tipula confusa. NCBI lineage: Eukaryota > Metazoa > Arthropoda > Insecta > Diptera > Tipulidae > Tipula > Tipula confusa. The sequence continues at coordinate 79,470,008 of OY744476.1, read as the reverse complement.
ACTAAACGCCCATTATTCTTACCGAAAACATATATAAATATTGTGTGGTGTGCATTGATCACTTTTTAAGCAATCAAACTTAAAATTGTGTTTTGTTCCATTACCCAAATAAATTTTGTTGTTGTTATTTTTTTAAAAACATTTTGTAAAGTTGTTAACAATCAAAACTTTATATAAGAACACCAAAATCGATCGCCCAAAGGTGTATTTTGTTAATTTGAAATAAAAAAATTTTGTGGTTATGTTTTTTTGTGTTACATGTTGTTGGTGTTGTCAATTTTTTTTTACTTGTTTTTGTACTATTGGAAATCGGCTAAAAATTGATTCAAAAAGTTACTACTTTAAATTTAATGTCTGTTTGTTTTATTTTGTGTATAATCATCATCATCATCGCCATCATCAAGATAACACAAAATATTATGACAAGTCGATCTATTTAAAATTGGAAATTTAATTGAGTGCTTTACACATTCACGATGTAAAATGTGAATTTATATATTTATTACTTTTACAGTTTAACCAATTCTACACAAACGCAAAACAGTAGACTTACAATTGGAGCAATTGGAAAATTAACGACTGTCACCAAATAATCAAAATTATCAGTAATAATCACAAAAATGTGGCTTTCATTTTTGAACGATTGGATAAAAATAATTAAGTGATCCAATTTAGTTTTCGTATAATTGATCAAATCTATAAAATTCAGGTGGTTTGCTGGTTTGAAGGTTTTGGTGTTGTATAAGTTTTTTGCATCTAATCTATAAAATTTTAGAGTTTTGCGTTCGGTATACATGTACTATCAATTACATTTTCTTTTAATTACAGTGACATGTTTTGTAAATTTAACGGTTGTTTCATTTAACGGTAAAATTTAAAAGATCTCTGAATTTTGATTAAATTTTTATGGACATTTGTGAATCAGATATTATACAAAATGTCGGAATAAGGAGCTAAAAAAACGCTTATCAAAAGTTTGTCAAATATACAAGTGATACCCACATAAGTGAAAGAAGAATATGTATTCCTAGCTGATGAATGGTAGAAATTTTAAACTGTGGTAAAAGCCAGGTATAAAAAATTAAAATACGTGGTGTCAAAAACACTTTGACAATTATGTGATGTATCTAAAGATGTGGTGGGTGGTCTTAAGGTATTCGGGGAGCAAGCATTAAGCCGAAACCCATAGTTAATCTTTTTTAGATTTTTCTCACTCTGATCCTATATGTAACGGCAGCAATGAGTTGAAAGCCAAAGATATTTCAGCGAGTCGACCAAATACAGCCAGTATATCAAGTTCAACTTTTTTCAATGCTGTAATAGAAGAAACTGCGATGTGAAACTAGATTCACTGCGTTATTACTCGCACCAACGATTTTACCTACGTCCTGTGTCCTTATTGAAAGACATATATTTAGGACATTACTCAAATGTCGAGTTCTATTAGTCTCAAAATCGCAGTCTTCTTTCGTTTCCAAAAATTTTGTTCAAAAATTAAAATAGCACTTGCAACGCGCAATTGTGAGCATAACTGGGTCTGTAACCTGTCCAGGGAAGATTATTATTACTCTGCAATCGTTATATGATACTGGGAGGTATTTGCCATAAAACGGTTAATTCAATTGATTTGTAATGTTTAATTAATTTTTTTTAAATCTTTTTTATATTAAAATTTTATATTTTTAATGATGTAATAAATTAGTTAATTGTACATTTCTGGCAAAAACTTAACCAATTTATTAAAGCATACGTCTTGTAGAAATTAGCGCATTAATATATTTTTCAGGGAATTTTTTGCAAATTACAGATGAATGGTGGCACATTGAAGTTGCTGATAAGAGATGACAGAATACAGAAAACAGAATGCACAGCAGTTCAATAAAACTACGATTGTCTTATGCTAACAGTAGTTTCAGTATTGGCTATCAGGAAACCAAACCAATTCTGTCATTACTGACATATCTTTCCTTTCCCTCCACCACAAAAATAGAATATAATTGTGCCGTAATGATCATAAAGTGTCTGAAACCGGCTCGTTTCTATCATGCATGGAAATATATTTATAGAAATATAAATATATGAAAATCACTTCTCTACCCTACCGTTTGATGTAAAAAGGCTAGGGAATAGGACCGGCGTTAACCGGAACATTTGACAAGCGCGTAGTCTCACAGTTTCATCAATCAATCAACCAATCTGCAATCGTGATATGATACTGAAGTGCAAATCAACGTGAGTGGTTTGATCATCAACATGGATCAATCTCATGGATCTGATTATTTCGGATATCCGATTATGTTAAACCTGCTGCTTAAAATATATTTCTTACAATTATTTTTTTATCCTTAAAAACTGTGCAGAAAGATCAAAGATCCAGAAATTACAAATTTCATTAATTATCTCAACACAAATATTCTTCTCTCTGGAAGGAAACTAACTTAATGTTGAACCCTTAGTTGAGAAATTTCTGCATACAACAAATTAGAGAATACTTAGAATTAGGCCACATAACAGAGGTTATTCAAACATGAGGTGAACCTAGAAAACAAAATATGTTTTATTTACCTGACCTCCAGTACCTAATGTCAATGGAGAAAGTTCCAAGGTGAAAAAAGTACTCGATGGCTCTAAAAAGACAAGTACTGGAGTATCTTTATGCGAGAAGGTAATGGTTGGGCCATTTATCCAACATTATGGTTAATTTTAGTACTTGATCTACTTATGCTAGAAAAGGAAGGATAAAGCTTGAGAAAATAGAAAGCAAATGTCTCGTGTTTATGTGTAAATTATACAGTGGTGGAACGTTAGGAGTAAAAATGTTAAATCTACATTGGCACCCTATTAAAGATATGTTTATCTTCAAAATCAATCCAGAACAAGATGGTTCAACTGCAAAGGGCAAAATAATACTCGAATCATAACGTGTTTTTAACACAATAGCCTTCTTCTCACCGTCGATTGTTTTGCCGAAAATATTGCTTTAACCATTATGTTTTTTAAAAGCATTTTGAACCTATTGTAATTCTACGGTTTACAAATAACTACCCGATTATACAATTCCATGATTTTACGGTTGCAAGTAAAGTGTCATCTAGCGCAACGATTTAGAGTAGCGTAACCGACAGAAAAACAGTCAACATAATAAACTTAGTTAAATTTAAAACTAAGGTTGCCCGGGATAAAGGCTGTCAATTGATTCTTCCAGTTTTGGCTTAGTTTCTAACGTATCCAGCAAAATATCAAATTAAATTGCAGGAAATTGAATGGCTCAAGCAACCCAATCTGATTCAATATGTGAATAGTCTTCAATCGATGAAGAAGTCAAGAAAAGAAATTTGGCAACATATGTTTACCCTACCAATATTAAAGAATCCTGGCTGGACGAAATTCTCGAGAGAAGATAACAACTACAGAAAGTAATCATAATTATTGCTTATATAAAACGATTCGTAAATAGAAGGATTGGTGAATTAAATCGAGATTGAAGAAGCAAAAATTATGAGCATTAAATTTATATAAAATGAACGATTCGATGATGACAAAAATCTGTGATACGCAACTGATGCAAAATTTACCCCTATAGTTGAACAATTGACACCTATAGTATAACAATCACCAAATGTGGCAAATATTTTGCTGAGCCACTTAATTTTGCTACAAAAATGGGAAGAGATGGGACAAATCCTAACAAGGTTATTTGTGCATATTTGTCGGGTTTTTCGATAACAACTGTACACATTTAAGCCGACAGCGAGATGACCAGTGCAGCTTTCCAAACTGCTCTTAAACGTCTCTAAATTAGAAGTGAAGTTCCAAAAACGATATACACAGATAATAGATCCAATTTTATTGGAGCCAAAGGAATTGAACACGGCTTATAACACATAAGCTTTATTATAGCACACAGCTACATAAGCTAATAAAAATATAAATTTAATCGATGCGAATTTCTAAAAATAAGAATTGATTTTTAGTCATTGCTGGCTCCAGATCCTTCCAAAGTTTGATACCGCATCGATATCACATGTAAGTATGGTGCAGTCAGGTATTTCATCTACTAATTTTCATAGCAGTTTTTCAATTTATTGGTGTGCGTGATCTTAGCACGATTATAATCGATAATTACGATAGATTTTTTCCAAAACTCTACTGCAGCATTCATATTTTCAGACAAGGTCCTTCATTGCCATCACTGACTTGTTTATAGTAATTAATATGCAAATACTCCAAACCACACCTTCATATACAAAGAATTGTTGGTATACTGATCCTTAACTTGTAACGAAATTTTCTATTTATCATAGCTATTTTGATAGGCTTTTGAGCACTATTAGTTTTTGAGGATTTTGGAACTTTTTTAATCTTCCTAAATATTTGATATATTTGGATTAGCTAACCTTAATGAGTTTTTAAGAATTCTGGAACCGGTTAAATTTTCCTAAATATTTCTACGGCTAACCATCATGAGTTATGGTAAATTTTGGAACCTTATATTAATTTTCCAAAATTATTTTTATTTTTAGTTTTATATTTTGTTTTTTTTTTACAATTTTGGGCTCTTAATGAATTTTCGAGAATTTCGGTACCTGTTTAATTTTCCATAATATTTCACAATTCTGATAAGCTGTCAGAATACCTGTCACACGTTTTTCCAAATTTTAGAATTTTAGAATAGTCTTACCATTATAAGTTATTGAGAATTTCGGTACTTCTTTGATTTTCTAAACTTTTTTGTTCGCTTACTCTTGGAAACGACAACAACCAGTTATTATGGAGTTTTCCTAATTGCACAGGTGAACGCCCACCGGCTACCGGAAACCGATACTTTAACTATAAAAAGTGTTTTAGTACTGTGCTAACGGTTGCGTGTGATGTAAGATAGTATGATTTTACTTATATAGATGTGGAAGGATAATACTCACAAGAAGATGAAGTTAACTTCATTAATTGTTGCCAATGAAAAAATTATTTTAAAGATTTTAATATTTCTAACACGTCTTGGTATTTTGAAGAAAACAAAAGGTTTTCCCCTCCACAATGTTCTACAACAATAAACCGTCAAGTGTATTGTTAATAATTTTGCTGAGTTTTTTCAATCCGTCTACCAAAAAAAAAACACTAAACCTCAACAAGTGGATTAGGTCTCCAATATCATAACCATGCTGCAGAAGAATATCATCGTCGTCATTAATTCCTAAACTGCTTGAATTAGTCATACTCAGATGCAAGTATGCAACGAATTAAAAAAAAAATACTAAATCAATTAAAAAAAATTGGGTTTCTCCAATGCATTAATTGTCAAATGAATCAAATGTGTTACCTATGCCGATGACCTAAAAATATTTAATTATCAGAAACCTGGACGATTTAGCTCAACTGCATTATGATTTAAACAGAGCTAGTAGCTATTGCGAATCTAGTTAATTGCAGCTAAATATAAATAAATGTGTACACATAATTAGTTTTAGCAAAACCTGAGCAAATATGATATCTAGAAAAACAAAAGAATAGCGTATTTTGACATTTTGGAATTGTCGTGAGTTGAGTTGAGTATTGTTTTAATCGCAAAATAATTAAGATTAGTATCATAGACCCCATCAATGGCAGGCGGCTAGTCTAGTTAAATTTAATGAGTTTATTTGTAAGATTTTGAACTTATATGTTGATAGTAAATGTCAGTGGAATTTATTCACAATCCAGTGATATTAACCTGCCAATACGCGAAAACATAACAATTGGTGTCAGCGGTGGGATTGTGATTATATAAAATAATTATGAACAAGTTAACCAATAAACGTTTGGCTCTTCTTGATTTGCTAATCAGATTAGATTCAACAAGTTGATCAAAAATGTCCACAGAAATTTGGAGGTCTTGAAATGGTGTTATTTGACGTCAAAGTAACTGAAAGAATGTCGCATGTTTAGTTCAACATGTTCAACCATAGTCAAATTAAAGTATCTCACCTTTTATGAAAGAGCTTCGTTTGGCATGCTCAAGCTACAATTTGAAACAGGAACCACCTGGAACTCCGCATCGCTGATTTTAGCAATCAAAGAAACTGCAGCCAATATCATGTCCAATATCAAAAGAATGGGGAAAAACTACAACAGTATGCGGTTGAAATCGAATTAAGTTTGGGGCATCTAGAAAATTCTAACATGGTTCCAGACTACATGGAGAGAATTATGATCGATGTATTCATATGCGGTGTACAAGATGTTGTGATCAGAAGAAATTAGAATAAACCACTGCCTGCGCAATAACCAACGAAACAGCATATAACATGATCATGATGCGAGAAATGGAGATAGATAAACCAGCGATAAAAATACCGCAGCCAAACGTCAAAGAAGTTCAGTGAGTGAAATCAAAAATCAGATGCTGAAGTTGTGACAAAACGGGGCATATTATTTTAAAAGATTGAGTAGAATGGCGTAAAAAGCGATTATGAACATCATCGACAATGTATCGCAAACCAAGGGACTAAGAAAGCAGAGGTAGGCCGACATATTGGTTATAACAAGCTTGGTCATCTATCACGAGATGGTATAGATGGAGGAAGATGAAGAGATTTCATTATCTTCTAATCCATGGCTAATGTATATCGTTATTGGGAGGAAAATGGAACCAACTCTTGCCTTATTCACCTACAGATAGCCCATGAACACCACGCCTATAGAATGCAAAAAGGGATCTGGGTGAGTGTAGATTCTGAACCATTCATGGTGTCCTCCTAGACTGTATAGCTTGAAGAGGTGGATTATTGGAGGTTTACCATTGGCGATTACTGCATCTGCACAAACTCAGATAAATATAAAGAGGTTTTTGATTGCCCGGTTCCAAAAACCACCAAGCAAAATGGAAGATTTCTAAGAATGTGTTCATGGTAATAACCAAATTTTTTTATTTTACCTGCCTCGCTTACTGATTTCTCTAGACAGGCTTAAAATGTACTTTGTTTTCTGCTTCCGTACTGTCCAACCATGATTTCAGTCCAAAAATTCTGTGGGCGTTGGCAGAGTTCTATTCCAAGTAGATCACCTCCCGCAAACTCAATGCTGCCCAACGTAACTTGCCCATGAGACAACTGGAATACTACACCACGGTACTCAGTGTGCACAAATTTTGGTCTTTTGTAAAGAGGTAACATTTTGTGATCTACGTTGATCATGCCAGTCTGATTAATTGATGACCTAAAAGGAGCTGTTGGGACAATTAGCATGTTAGAGCCTTCAAGTTTTTGACTTCGAGATTGGGTATATAAAAGGTTCTGTAAACGTAGTGCCTTACGCATTTACTTGAAATTTCTGCATAGAATCAGTTCTTTGTGGTGATAATAGCAGAGTTGAGAGCTCGTCCAATCCTGATATTCAATCTGAAGGTTTCTGCATTATCGGATTTATTAGTAACTCCTACTAACATTGCCAATTTGACTAGTCTCACTTCCCCTTTATTCCAAGATCTATACACTCTCTCAAATTAATTGACCGGATTATGCTGTTAAAAGACCACATTTTACACATTCGTGGGTCACTAGATTTGTATCATGTTATCGTGAGGCGCTCGGTATACGAATAACGATTTGCCTACTTTCAAGTTAGTTGTTCCGTTTTTCGGATTTCAAATTTTGTTTCAGTGACAATTTTACTGGCCTCAAATGGTAGGTCAAGTACCACATGACCAACATTTGAAGCGAAATTAGGATAAGCTTTTTTTATTTTAAATATAGTTACTGGACAGTACAATCCCTTCAGACCTAGGTTTATAGCCATTCGGAACCAGGATACAAACCTACATGTTTTGAAATTTGTCATAGATTGCAAAAATATGCAAAAAGGCCTATAAAAAAATGTTATCGGGGGTTGATTGCGTTTTTTCGGAATTTTGGATATTTGAAAGGAATACTTTGTGGAATTATCTTTATGACAATATTTGACTTTAGCAGAAAAAATCCCTTCCGTGTCGGAGGAATTGTATAGACGTCTACCAAGTAAGCTTTCGTCAATTTCTTGCAATTCTTCAAATATATGTGCATTATAATTTGAAAATAAGCTACAAAGGAAAATTCTAGGAAAATTCCTAAAGTCATTAAGTTGAACGACAGTGAGTACCAATTTGGTTACGTTCTGCAATCCGTTTTTAATCAGATGGTGCGGTAATCTTTGGGAAACGATAAAGCTAGAGTATTTTGGAACAATATAAAGAGCAAGTTCTATTTCGAAGCCGATAGAGCCAGATTACCTATATTTGGCCAAATTATCAAAGTTTTGCCCGAACCCAATAAATTTGGCTTATTTCACTAACCCATATAATTATCTTATTTTATATTGTCAAAAAATGAAATCACACAAATTAAACATACCGCACTGAAATTATCATGGAGCATGATTTTTAATTCCGCACCAACATCGTATCATATATATTGTCATAACATATTTACAGGTATGTATATACACCATCATGCTGATAAACATAAATTCTCATTGTAACAACATACGACATACAATACAATAAATATATTGCTGTGCCTATTACATTCCACATTTTATTACATATATATATATATATATATATATATATATATATATATATATATATATATATATATATATATATATATATATATATATATATATATATATATATATATCTGTATATATATACCAAATTTATGTTGGCAATCAAAATTCACCTTTAATGATGTCAAAATAACAAAAACATAGTTAAACTATGTGTTACAACTTTACATGCTAATACACATACCTAATTCAGTTCTAATGTCTAACACAGAGACCATAAAAATAAAACTTTGATGATATTTTGCTATATAGTATATGCTTATGGTGTATTATATTCTGAACACCGATACTCGTCTTGTTACCATGTTTATAAGTAAATTTATATCTCGCATCTATATTGTATAACACAGGGTGGTTACTTTATATACATAAATAATATTCAACGACTAAATTCTATTCTGTGTGCTATATTATGTACTTGCCTAACACATTCACTTGACAAATTATATACATCACCGTTCGCACTAAATAAATTCAATACTCATATAGCACAAACAAGTGTAGAGTGGAAAATGGGAAAATTTTTTTATTTTATTTCTTTTTATATTATGCCATCTAAAATCCAACAACTAGTATATGCTGAATCAGAGGGAGTTATAAAAGTAACCCCCTTGGGGTATACATATATATACAAACCATAAATAGAGGATGATTTTTATATATAAATTTGTACATAATATGAAAATATAATTCAGGATTCAAAATAGGGATGTAAAAAAAGCTTTCATTTTGTTTTTTGATATTTACGAGTAAATGAGTTATCAGATATATATGCTAGGCAAACGTTAAAAATCGAAATTATTCGATTTCCTATGTCTAATAAAAAATAGAAAAAAAAATGTTATAATTTTTCCGATCAATAATTATTCGTTCATTCGTTCACAAATCGAAATTTAAGTTATTATAATGCATTTTAAATTTATTTATGTCCTTCTGCAATGCAATTCAATACACACCAAAGTACTAAAAACCACCCGAAGTCATCATCTTGTAAACGATCAAAAATTTATAAAACACAGAAATATGACAAAAAACCATAAATTCAATGGTGAAACGAAATTCGTTTGTTCCATGACATTAACAATTTCTTTTTTGTTTTTTTTTTTTTTGTTCACTTCTCCAAAAACAATGGCAAAGTTCTTTGCAAAATAAAATAAAAAAAATTAAAAAGACAAAACACAAAACACAAAAATTGTATATATTGTCATGTCAATGTAATGCCAGAAACAGCGCAGCACACAAAAAAAACAACCTATGAAATCTTGAAATGAAAACCACAAGAGCACAAAAACTCAGTTCAGTATACCAAAACATAACAAAACAAAAAAAAAAAAATTGGAAGCCAACTAAATATACACAAACAACAAACAACAAAAAAAACTGGCAGAATACAAAAACACAAATCAAGAAAATGGAAAAGTGATTTTTTTTGTGTATGTAACAACGGAAAAACTACCAGAAGGTAAAAAAAGACAAAAGTTTTTTTTTTTGTGAATTATTCTTATCTTGAACTTTTTTTTGTAGCTCCGGAAAATACAGGGTACAAAAAACCACTACAAGAATAATAATTGAAAATTCAGACGTTCGAAACAAATTTTAGTGCTCTAACGATTGGTATGAATGGTAAGATACAGGATGATTTGAGACCGTAATTATTGTATGCTTTTTAGAAATATTTCAAGTTTCAATCATATTTTTAAAACTTTAAATTGCAGAAATTTGAAACGAATACTAACACTTTTCAGTTGTAAATAGTAAACTAGCTCCAATCCACCGTAAGCGAACTAATCAACAGCAGCAATAATCAGCACGAGCAGTAAGAGTGATGCATGACTCCATCAGTGAGAACTTACATGCAGTAAAAACCTAGGAAACTTTACAATTACCACAAACAAAATAAATTAATGATAACCGTCTTCAAAGCTGCTATAAGCAGCACACATTCATTGAAAATGCGCTAAAAAATCAATCAGTCAGTCACCTTGAGAGCAATATGGGAACCAGCAGGACAACCGAATTAAGAGTTAATCACAAGTTACATCACGGAGGTAGATAAGCCGCTAAATGGATTAAAAATGGGAGTTACGAATTTTGTATTCCTTTCCAGAAAAACCGAACAACAAACATAGAAGATTCCGAATAAATATGCAGTAGCAACATCTCTTCAAGTCGATAAAGGACTGTTTAGGGATCCAAAGCACAAGGAAGTTTATACATTCTGTTTGGAAATTACGAGTTGGCTTTATTTAACAAACTGAAGAAGAGTCGGAAGTGGCATATTACCTGCCACAGCATGCAGTAATGACGGAAGACAGCACAATAAAATGTCAGGAGTACCTTAAACGTCTTAATGTTAAATGGTCCAACATTTCAACAGGACATTATATCTACCTTAATAAGGTGGGGAAAACTTGAATTTGTTTTCGAGGCCATAAAAATTATCAGTCAGATTTCAATCAATGAAAATGATAGAAAGTATCTACGCTTGCTAAAGAGAGAATCGCCTCAACAAGAAATCAAAACGTTTAAACTTAAACCAAAGCAGCGATACCAAGCTATTCTAACTGCTGATGAAATAACCAGAGCACATACAACAAAATTATAGAACAACAATAAATTGTCAACATTTACTGACGAAAATGGTCTATTAAGGGTTGGTGGTAAGTTAGTAGACAAAAATTTAAACTTACGTATGGACATCAACTGATTTTGCCTAAAAACTATATTTATTCAAAACTCATTCGAAGAAGCGCATCATCGACGACCACTCCTCTAATGCTGTGTGCCTTAATTGACTAAACTAACTAAACTAAATTATAACGAGTTAGTTCATGATATATCTAAATAGATGGAACTACCACAAAAGTCACATACTGTGCCTCAACTTGAAACTAAACTAAATCAAAAGTATTATAGTTTATCTATAGTTTAAAAATATTATAGTTATTTTATGATTGTTGTGAAAAGTTACCGAAAAAGTTACATCGGAAAAATACTTTTTAGCTACCTACCATCTAAGAGGCAATAGCGGAAGCTTGTACAGTTTGAAAAGTTTAGTTTGAAAAGTCGATTAAGGCACACAGCATATGAGTAGAACATGCTTGGAATATAAGCAGGCTCTGATTTTAGTTGTCCAAAAAACTGTTTATGACAAATAACTTCACATAAACGGCCAATTAAGGATTGTCTAACTTAACATGCAAAATGCAAAAACGTTGGACATGAAATTAGACAATGCGTACAAGATAAAAAGATTGATATACTCTGTATGCAGGAACTCTGTATGGCTAAAGAAAAAGTAAACTTGTAACGTGAAAAAATTCAGAAATGCTGAAACAGAAATGTTTTTATTGGCATTATTGCGACCATTCAGAAATGGTCGCAATAATGCCAATAAAAACTTTCAAAGCACCCGGACTCGATAATATCAAGGTCGAAGTGTTACAAAGGGCATGGCCTAAAATGGGCCCATAATCACGAGCTTCCGAAACAAGTGTCTAAAAAAAGGAGTTTAGGTCCTAATATTTATCAAAAGAAAGGGCGGTAAACTAGATCCAACTGACCAACATTGCTTTTGGATAATCATGGTACTACTATAGTCTTGGGCAAAATACTCGAGAAAGAAAATGTGCATGTAAGAGAAGTGGCAAACAGTTTGGATTCAGAGTAAATTGGCACAAGGAGGACGCTACAGTGAAAATGATCAACAAAGTCAAACAGTCCAAAAAACTGCATTCTTGGAATATTTCTTGACGTATATAGAGCTTTCGATAATCTGTGGCGGCCTATAGTATTATAAATGGGTTAAAAAAGATTAGCAGTCCAGCGCAATCATAAATAACTATTTGCCTACAATGACAAGGGTCCGTTCTGAGCCCACACCTCTGAAACATTGTTTTCAATAGTAGTATGAATGGCAATATCCAAGATATAGTATTTGCGGACGATAAGGTAGTATAGGTCAGAGTGCTATAAATAAAATAACTCATTGTGTTGCAGCTAAAAGATGGAGTTTTCGTCTGCCAAAACAAAATTGAACCAACATAACGGTTTGCTTGACATCAGAAGACCACTTTTGGTGTGTGGGAATAGAGCGAGAATCCAGATGGCCAAAACTGCAAAATAGCTTGAGGTCGATTTGACGATTCTTGCTGCAAGAAAGAAATGCTATAGGTATAAATTAAGAAAAAGGCAAAGTATGAGCTCTGAAAACGAGATATTAAGCTGGAAAAATAGAAGAAAACATTATTGGTTCATTTAAAAAGCAGATGCGGCAAGCATCCATTGAAATATGGCAAGAAAGATGGAACAATTCAAAGGATGAATGACAACTTTTAGTTTTCTTCTAAACATCGAGAAAAGTTTGGATAAAAGGCTTGAGTTTAGTACATAACTCTAGGCGCGACTAACAAATATGTTTGAGACTTAGCAAAAAGATAAGAGTCTTTATCGTTATTCGAATAATAACCCCCGCACCATTGAGACTATTAATTTTAAAGGTCAACTAAACTTAACCTCGTCGAGTTCTAGAAGGATCTCGTGCTCAGCTTTTTACTCGTTAACTTTCTGGTGCTGTTGCTTCTCTCAAACAAACATGGCTTTCACATTAAAGTAATTTAACTTCGATATCCACAAACTTTGTACTATTATTGATCTTTTGAGCTTGGTAAAATTAAGCTTTGTAAAATCACATAATTTTGTATCATTTGATTTGCAATTTCACTGCATACGAATCATTTTTTTACCACTACTTGATAAACATAACCAAACATTTCCAAGCTAAATGAACTGCAGTAAATTGTTGCAACAGAAAAATAATTATCGAACATGTGCCCAACGAATTCAATGCCCAGCCAGGGGACTCGGAGAATCCAACAACGAACCAATTTGAGATGTCCGAACATTGAGCAGTTTTAAAATGCTCTATGTTGTAAATTTTGGTATTTTATATACTAAATGAAGATATCTTTTAAAAAACGATAACGTTTATTTCTGTATACTACTGACCCACTTCTAGCGGGAAACTATAGCTTTTGTTTACACTTGTCCAATAACAATTTTAATACGCTTTAAAGAAATCTTAATACGCTTCAGAAGAGCAAATAATTTTTCGAATTTCTAAATTAATGATATCAAGCTATTGAAACACTGCAATTGCCAAAAAAGAGCCAAAATTTTAATATCTCTGAACCTTTTTCAATTAAAATTATTGTGTCGGTCGCAATAAAACACGCATTTTTTACCCTGCATATGCTGACAAAAGTTGTACAAAGTGTCGTCAAACCCATTGTCCATATATGGATGTGAGAGTCGAAACTTCACGGGTGAGTATGAGAAATGGCTAAGGAATTCGAGAGAAAAGGAATGCTCATGAACACTGCATGGTCAGCAAGTACACTGGGTCGTTCATGTTTTGCGAGATGAACCTAAACGGTTGGTGCAAAATAAACAAAAAGGAAGCCATTATTAGGCAGAGACTGAGATCACGGTCGATGGTGAAGGTTTCACTTGGGGTAAATACCCCTAAGTATTCTGAAATAAGAAACTTCAGTTGTTTTTGTACATACCAAACACAGCAAAGTATTTTATTGATTCAATCGAAGAGTTGGACGAATATTCCATTATACTCATACGGAACGTATAAATGTATATACGGAAAATATTATAATGTATGAATAAACCATAATAGATAGTATGAGCAGAATTGAAATCGTATATATGGGAAACCATAAAGGGATTATATATATATATATATATATATATATATATATATATATATATATATATATATATATATATATATATATATATATTATATTTATATATATATATATATATATATATATAATATATATATTATATATATATATATATTTATATATTATATATATATATATATATATATATATATATATATATTATATATATAATTATTATATATATATATATATATATATATATATATATATATATATATATATATATATATATATATATATATATAATATATATATATATATATTATAGTATATATATATATATATATATATATATATATATATATATATATATATTATATATATTTATTATATATATATATATATATATATATATATATATATATATATATATATATATATATATATATATATATATATATATATATATAATATATAAATATATATATATATATATATATATATATATATATATATATATATATATATATATATAAATATATATGTATATATATATATATATATATATATATATATATATATATATATATAATATATATATATAAATATATATATAGTATAATATATATATATATATATATATATATAATATATATATAATATATATATATATATATATATATATATATATATATGTATATATACATATATATGAATTTCCTTATTTTAATAGTAATCCACAGTATTCGAGGATCAATTGTTACCAACTTCATTCGATAACTTACAACATTCGATCACACTAAATTAGTAGGCTTGCTATTTTCTCTTTCGTTAGTTGGTTTTTTTTTTCATACGTAATCCAAAAAATATTATTTTTAGTTAAGGTTTAATCTCAATGACACCACACCGTCCATTTCGTTAAAATGTCAAAGTAAAAATGGATAGTCCTATATAATTTAAATGAGAAAACGCAATGGCAATCACAATGAACGGCGCTGCGCGGTGCGAACGGGAAAGATATATGAACTTTTTACTTTTTCGGACAACATAACCTTAAAGTTCAGTTGACAACTACATAATTTTTTTTCAGTTTTTCGCGTGGGGTGGAAAAGAGGGCTACAAACAGCTCAAATGTCATCCTCACTTGCACGTGGTGCACCCTGCTAGGCAACTAACGAGGCTCTGGCGACCGAGGCACGGCGGTATAACCGACTATCGAGAACTTAGTAAATGAAGTTCTCAAACCAGACCCACTACCAACTCGTACTGGTCAGAGTGATAGATGCTCCATGACCAGTAAAATAAACAATAAGTACAACTAATTCAGATAATTGTACCCCAGGTGGTAACCCAGCTAAGCATCTGGCAAATCCCCCCTCTAACGAGGCTGGCTCAACGGATTCTGGGGTGAGCCAATCAATGTTTAACAGCCCTCTTGACAACTCAACCCATTTGGACAAAAACTCAGGGTGGGTAAATCACCGCCACCATTAGCAAACACTTTGGAAAGGGATAACGCAGAACTGCGCAATAAGATTTACGAAATAGAAAAGTTAACGTTAAATCAAAACAAAGACCTCGAAAGCTTAAAGCGAGAAAACAAGGAGTTAAAAGTTGCTCTAAATGCAGTGATATCTGAGAAAGAAACCTCCAAGCTGCAGGAAAAACACGATATCAATGATCATATAAAGGTTATATATGAAACAGACGAAGAAGAGCTGAACAGAGAAACGGGATGGATCCTGAACCGTAACAAAAAAAATAAGAAACGCAAGATGAGTAAATCACCACAAGTTTCACCCGAACTGAAACAATCAATTGAGCAGCTTCCAACCGGAAGTAGGAATGTACCACAGGAGGAAAAAGCTCAGGTTTCAGCGAAACAGGAACGATCAAGTAAAGAACTCTCAACCGGAAGGAAGAATTTATAACTGGAAAAAAACGTGCCATGGCCAACTCCAGTTATAATATCCAATTGCGATAATTATCAAAGTATTAGAAATATTATGAACAACAATCGGATAGAAATTCAAGCTACAGAATGCTATCTTTTGAAAGAACAGAAAACATTAAAAATATTTATGCAATCAGCGAAATACTCCATATGAAAGTTCAAATAGAAGCAGTTAAAAAATCTAAATTGATTCCCCAATGCAAAAAATGCCAAGTCTACGGACACACGCAAAACTTTTGTAATAAAGAGCCTAGATGCGTGAAGTGTATAGGAAAACACCGTACGGCTGAATGTATGAAACAAAAAGACACCCGACCAAAATGTGTCAACTGTGGAGAGGCACATCCAGCCAACTAAAGAGGTTGCATTGTTATAAGAGAGCTGCAAAAAATTCGCAACAAAACAAGGGAAACTTTAAAAAGTACCAGGCAGGAAGTCAACTCAGCCTCAACAAGAATATCCACAAAGTCAAGGACACACGAAACATTAAGCAAATTATCAAAAACTAATCCAAATGTAACATTTGCTGATGCCCTCACTATTGGAAGCTCGAAAAGGCAACATAGTTCTGCTTCAGTTAATGATTCAAATAATAACCAAACAAATAAAATACTACAAGATATTTTCAATAGACTTACTTCACAAGAAGAAAAGCAAGAAAGAGCCCTCATATCAATCATGCAAAGGCTCACTTTACTCAAAAAAGTCAAACAGCATCAGAGATAGCTTCTCTTTGATAATTAACATGGCCAATAATTTAAAAATTCTTGCATGGAACTGCAATGGTATATTGCAACGACAAAATGAAATACAACTATTTCTTGATTTAGAAAAAATAGATATATGCTTATTATCTGAAACACACCTTACTACTCAGAGTCATATAAAACTCCGTGGCTACGAAGTTCACTCAGCAGTACAATAATAATGCCTAATAATAAATCACGAGGGGGCAGTGCCGTGATTTTAAAAAAGGATATTAAATACGATATACAACTAAAACTTGAAAGTGATGAAATACAAGCAATTAGCGTTAGCATTAATACCCGCAACCACAAAGTAGTGGTAGCCGCAATATATTGCCCACCTAGATACAGCATCAAAGAGAATGTTTATACACACTTCTTCAAGCAGCTAGGTGAAAAATTCATAATCGGGGGTGACTTAAACGCTAAACATACAGACTGGGGATCAAGACTAACAACACCTAAAGGGAAAGGGCTACATCAAGCAATAATTAAATACAACTGCAACTGGCATTCTACTGGGAAACCAACCTATTGGCCCAGCGATCAAAATAAAACACCAGATCTTATTGACTTTTTTATACCAAGAAAAATCCCGGTTGATTATATACAAGTGCAGGAAGTATTTGACTCCACATCTGATTATTCCTCTATTTTAATGATAATAAGTGATACAATAATTACAAATGACAAGCAGCCAATATTAACAAATAAATATACTGACTGGAAATATTTTAGGAATGAACTAAACAATAGAATCATTTTAAACACACAACTTTTATCAGAAGAAACATTAGAACAAGAGGTGGAGAATCTCGTCAAAGATATACAGCAAGCAGCGTGGAAAAACACTAATACAACAAACAAAAAAATAGCTGGCAAATGCTACCCAATGGAAATTAAATCACTAGTTTTAGAGAAAAGAAGTGCCCGAAGGGAATGGCAACGTACACGAGACCCAGTTGCCAAAAATAGATTAAATAATTTAACACAACGATTACGCAGAGAAATACGGGAATTTAAAAATAAATCAATAAATTCATACCTACAATCTCTCACCTATGATAAAGATAGTCATTATTCATTGTGGAAAGCAACCAAATATCTGAAAAGGCCAGTTATGCACATACCTCCAATAAGAACAAATAATGGTCGCCTGGCTAAAACCAAAGAAGAAAAAGCAGAATGTTTCGCTGATCATCTCGAGAGTACCTTTCACTCCAATTTAACAACACTTAATCAACAGGATAAACTAATTGAAATGTATACAACCATCTTGAGACAGGAAATCCCATTAACCAATGCTAAAGAAGTGAAGCAAGGAATAAAGAATCATGTAGTACTTAAAAAGTCACCAGGATATGACTTGATAACTGGAGAGATTCTTAAACAACTACCTAATAAAGCTATTAAAAAAATATCGGACATGATTAATGCTTCCTTCAGACTACGTTATGCCCCTCTATCTAAGTCCATAGAATAACAGGTTTAATAGAAAAATCCTTAGAGGAAAAAAAGATTTGTTCAGCCATATTTCCGGATATAGCACAGGCATTTGACAAAGTCTGGCTGCATAGTTTAATATTTAAATTGGAGAAAACTCGACCATTTGAGTATTGCGAGCTGTTAAAGTCATACCTGAAAGGAATATACTTTAGAGCTAAACAGGAAGTAATATACTCCACCATAAAAGAAGCTAAAGCAGGAGTCCCACAGGGGCGTGTCTTAGGGCCACTCCTTTTCGTACTGTTTACAAGAGACTTACCACAGACGAGCAATACAACTACCGCCACGCTTGCCGATGACACTGCAATTCTAGCTGTTGGTGACACAATCGGTGAAGTCACATTCAAACTACAAATAGCCATAAATAATATACAAGATTGGCTAACTAAGTGGAGAATTAATTGAATGAATCAAAGACTACTCACATTAACTTCACTAATAGGTCAATAGAACCAGTACCTGTGACTCTCAATAATATCCCTGTACCACATGCAAATCAAGCAAAATACCTTGGTATGAACCTTGATGCAAAGTTAAAGTGGAAAGTACATGTGAAAAAGAAAGCAGAAGAGCTTCAGTTAAAATATAGAAAAATGTACTGGTTAATTGGAAGAAACTCTCAGTTATCCATTTATAATAAACTTATGCTTTATAAACAAGTACTCAAGCCGGTCTGGACTTATGGTATCCAACTATGGGGATGTACCAAAACCAGCAATCAACAGATAGTTCAATGATTCCAAAATAAAGTTCTTAGAGGGATTGTAAACGCTCCTTGATACACTCGTAATAGTGACCTTCATAGAGATCTTGGAATAGACACAGTCGCAAGTGAAATCAAGAAATGTGCTCAAAAACACCAGGAGAGGCTCCATCATCACCCTAACATTACAGCTGTAAGACTACTTCATCAAGAGGGTATTATAAGAAGATTCAAAAGACTAAAACCTTTTGGGTTACCTGAGTAGTACGCATAATGCAAAATCAACCAAAATAACACTTAATGGAAAAAATATATAGATGTGGCTTTATTATTATATTATTAGAATCAAACACTGTTAGTCAAAAATGACTAGTTACTTTGTAAAAAATCTTTTTAAAATAAAAAATAAAAAGTTATTTAAAAAAAAAAAAAAAAAGTTTTTCGCGTCAAGAAACAGCAACTTTCTGGTGTGCAAATATTTTGTTTCGTACTGCCCCGGAAACGATAATAGTATCTTAGCCAGTAGATAAATCATTTATTTATATATCTGAATGGAAATAATAGCACAAAGTTATTATATACAAGGACATATGAATCGGACACAATCAAATCAGATGTAATACTTATACAGAGATAAAAATGAGATCAAGTGTAATTTATATTCAAAAAAGGCCACAGGATATGATTTAATTACTGGCCAAATTGTAAAAACCATTTCCGAAATCGAATTTCAAAAAATGGCTATTAAACTTAAATACATCAAATAAAGTTGCACTATTATTTATCAAGTGCTTACATTATTTATTAAGTGCTAATTAAATTAATCCAAAAGACTAAGTAGCTGCAAATATCAAAAATAGCCCGAGCTAGCAGAGACACCATGACACTAAGACAACTTAGTGATCTGTTCAAAGTATATCCAACAATAAAAGCTCAGATCCTTTTTACAAAAATTTACTAAGCTGGCCCTCCTCTGATATGACACGTTCAAAAACATTTAAAAATGGCCAAATCCTAAACAGTTCTGGAACTCATCATTAATATAAGGTTTTTAATATCCATTTAGATCCATGTATAATTTTGTCCTGTCATACAAGAGCTAACTACAAATATCGACTACATATTACTGTCTGATGCATCTAAACAAATCCGAAATTGCACAGAAAAACCATTGACCCATGACATGAAAAAAAATGTAAATCCCTTGTTTTCTAAATTAAGCAACATTAATTTAGGATCAATCGAATTTATTATCTTTACAAAACTTGTTTGCAATCCTTGCATTAAATTTGAAATATGATTTCTTGCACTCCCGATGTATGTGTGTTCGTACCTACTATGAATTTGCTTACATGCGAATATAACAATACCACATTTATTTATTTTGAAAATTCCATGCCGGTCAAAGTTTCTAATTTAAGCTTACCATAAACTGCATCAACGTACGTCATTGCGTAGATACTTTTTGAATTTCACATATCACTTGATTACAATACTATATACATGTAGGAAATTTTCCATTTTCCTCAATTTTAACTTTTCACTTAAGTCAAACACGCACACATACAAACAATTTAAAAATAATTTTTTTGTTAATTTAATTTAGTAAGAGCAACTTGTTTTTCATAAATTTCAAATTGATCTGATGTTACATTCAGCTTACCGTTGCAAAATTTATTTTGTCTCATTGCAGATTTTATGATGGTATAAAACTGGTTATTTCGTCGAAAAAAAAAATTACAACTAGAAATAAAAAAAAATTGTTATCAGGAGTGGTCAATCGAAATTATAAAGCAAGTAGCAGAGATCGGTTTACAAATGAAAACGTAATTACAACAAAACTTTACATTAATATTTGTAGGAAAATCCAGAAAAGTTATTGGAAACATTGTACATATTTGGTTGGTGCAAAAATGTTTGCATATTTTGAGAAATGTATGACCTGTCGTTTGTGAATTTTACCTGATTATTTAGCAAAGCAACGCTTAGCTTTAAAAGGTAATTTATAACATCTTAGGCAACTCCGATGAACCCAAAGCATGCTCTTCTTTGAGGTACTATAATTGCCAAAAGTTAACTTACCAACGTGTTACCAGATTTAGTAAGATTTTATCGGTCAGCTGCCAAATTTATAAGCAGTAATCGTCAGCTGCCAAATTTGTAGACATTAATCGTCAGCTGCCAAATTTGTAGACATTAATCATCAGTTGGTCAATTGGTTACGTTGAGCCACTCTTAAATGGATAATGCAGCGATAACTGAGGAAAGAGCTGCCACTTGACAGGCGCAGAGGTCACTGGCGGCGGCAATGGCTCCTTGAGTATAGGAAACGGCCTGTCTAGATCAATACGGAAAATAAGCATGGAATTGAGTCCGATGGAGTTACAATGTTGATTGGTACGGATCAGCAATTGCCTATAACAACCGTTTTACGTTATCTATAAATTCATGTGTGTCCTTAATTATTTAGGGCGAGAGACCTTTAATGGCTTTTCCGCGAACCTCATAGAAACTATACATGATTTTAAAATTAAATAGAGTCCAATGGGTGGACGGAAGAATTTTAAAAATAATTTGTAATCATAAATCACACACCCTCATCAAATTTAGTATCCTAAAATTATCATACAAAAATCTAACCTATTTTTTGTTAATTAATTTAATCGACCATAATTAATTTAATTCATATACAAAACAAACAATTTTACATTTCAGTGAACACACACCGGCACGATACAAGAGAAAATCATCGCAATAACTCGAGGTGTTCAATTGAAAATAATTCATAGAAAACATTTTCTAACCTAAATCATTGGTACGGAGGAGAGTAACGATCAAAAATAATTTGTTTATTTAGCAAACAGTCGTATTGTAATACTACTTATAAATATGTTTATATATATATATATATATATATATATATATATATATATATATATATATATATATATATATAAGGGTCACCGACACCGTGAAAGAGAATTTACACGCGGTACAAAACTTTGGGGTGAATACGTCTACCAGGGGTATTTGGTTAGTTCCATTTCTAACCAAAAAACTAGACAACGAGACTTTGAAAGGATATGCAATCTCGTTGAAAAATCCCAAGGAATAACAAACAACAGACGAATTTCACGAATTTTTGGAGACAACATATCAGGCTTTACAAGCCTTAAGAACACAAAAAGCAAGGCCTGTTTAAGAAAGATCTCGTCCTAGCTATTTCAAACAACAAAGTAACATTTAAATAACAATTTTGCATTCTATGTTCAGACAATCACGGTCTGGAAAAATGCAACAAATTTAATCACCTTAGTCAAATAGAACAATTGCAATTGATTAATTTAGACGCACTGTGTAGAAGATGCTTAAACGCTGGATACAACATGCTACCTGCTAGCAACCGCTCTATAATTAAAACAACTGGATATAATGGAAGAGAGGAGCTCCTAAGAATACTCCTCGACACCGGTTTGCACATCTCCTTTAATACAACAGAAACCAAACAAAGACTATATTTAATGGGATGCAGAATCAGTGCAGAGATCCATGGAGTGGTTCAATGGAGTAGGTGGTCCAATGGCCGGAAAGGTTAATACCGCTGTCAACATTGTTTTACAACCAAGATATTCACCAACCTTTCCCATTGAAATTGAGGCGCTAGTATTGAACAAGATAACCAAAAATGTTTTAAGCCGAACAATGGAAACATCTGAACGAGTTACTGCTTGCAGATCCAAACTACGTTCCAGCACCCATTGACATATTGTTAGGGGTAGACTGCTATAGTCGAATTATAAAACCACAATTTTTGAAGGGACTCAACAACGAGCCAGTGCCGCAACTAACAGAATTCGGTTGGATAATAATAGGCAAAATAGCAACAACGGGTAAGGGCCAAATAATTAATTTTAGATCACAGTTTCATCAATAGGGATAGATGAACTGCTAAAAAGATTTTGGGAACAGGAGAAACTACTTCCACTGCGAACACAATTAAACCAGAAACCGAATTTGAAGAACAATTTCGAAACACTCATAGACGTCTAAGTTACGGACGCTACGAGGAAAAAATCCCATTCCAAAAAGATCCGCAGACGCATCTGGGGGAATCAGAGAAAATGGCAATGGCAAGACTATTACAAGTTGAATGTCGATTATCACGAGATTCAATACTCAAGGAAGATAGCACGACAACTAAGCTCCTAGTTGTGACATATGGAACTACAGCAGCAATGTACTTAGCCACAAAGGTGTTATAGCAATTAGCGCATAATGAAAATAACAAATTCCCAGCTGCAGCTGCAATCACTCAAAGAGATTTTTAATTAGAGAAAATCGTGCAGGGGCCGCACATTAGTTGAAGCGTTAGAGGTCCAATCACAGATCATAAAACTCCCCAAATCAGGCGAATTTCGTGAAGGAAGATTATGTCCTAAACAAATCGATGACACAATTAAAACACTAGGCAGCAACTGGAACCCAAATATAGACATTTTTGAATTCAAGACTTCATCAGCGGATTACAAAGGGTAACCAAATAAAAGGAAAAAATATACAGAATTAGCCAAATTATTCGTTCAGTTGGGATGGCTCGCCCCAGTACAATTATGGTGAAAAACTAAATATCAATTTGGAAAAACAATGTAACAAATTTATGGAAGGTCTAAACTATATTGAACAGATTACATTACCTGAACATAAACAACATGGAAGAAAATGAGCTCCATGGTTTCAGTGACGCATCAGAGAAGGCTGCAATGGTATACTATAAAACCACAGATAAACGAGGTGTGGTCTATTTAATAACAGTAAAAACCAAGGTCACTCATCTAAGAAACAAAATATCACTACCAAGATTAGAATTATGCGGGGCGCTACTATTGGCAAAACTGTTAAAAAAGGCATTAGAATCCTTGAATTTAGAACATTAACCCTTTTTATGCCTGGACTGATTCAATGATCACACTGGGCTAGATAAAAAGCAATTTCAACAAATATAAATCTTTTGTGACAAACAGAATATCGGAGATTCAGTTACTTACGCAACCAAGCTAATGGTACCACGTAAAGTTTAGTTTCAATTCAGTAGATACAGCTTCACGAGGAATAAATGCTCACCAGTTAAAAAATTCCCATCTCTGGGTGCACGGACCAAAATGGTTAAAATCCACAAATTATCCATTATTACTGCAGCCAACCAAAGACACAGCGATGGAAGACTTAAAAACAAGATGTCTAGTGAGCAGCACGCTATTACCATCAACGTTAATAGATTACAACCGATTTTCATCCGCACTTAAAATTAGAAGAACTGTAGCATTTACCCTAGTTACTACACGGAGGTATTCAATCAACTTTGGCACAATTTCGAACCAAATACTGGATCCTGAACGAAAAAAGTCTAGTGAGTACAACAATACGCAGTTGTGTAAAATGTTTTAGATTTAGGAGAGCTACATCAGAACAACTAATGGGTATGATACCTCAATAAATAATCACTCTGTGTGATCCATTCACAAATACAGGACTATGCAGGCCCATTCACTATCAGTGTACCAAAAGGTAGAGGAACAAAATCCTTATTTGTCTGCTTCTCGACTAAAGCAATTCACCTTCAGCTAGTAAGTGATCTAACAAGGGCAGCTTTTCTAGCGGCATTTAAACGTTTCGCAGCAAAGAGATGTACCCCTAAATATATACACTGACAACGGCACCAACTTCGTCGGAACCCGGAACGAATTAGACAGGAAACTAAAACTACCCAAAAAACAAGCTAATGACGATGCCGCTGAACAAAGAGTCATTGATGGAACAAAATGGCATTTTATTCAACCCGCCAGTCCCCACTTCGGGCGATTATGGCAATCTGGTATTTATTAACAAAACACAATTTAAAAAAAAAAAACATCGGAGAAACAACACTTACCTTTGAGGAATTCAACACAGTACTAAGACAAGTGGAAGCTTGCTTCAATTCTAGACCGATTCTCCACTGCTATCACATCCAAAGCCAGATATCACCAACATTAACACAACACAAAGGTAGGCCTTGGTCTTAAAAGTGACTCAAAGATTCTGGAAAATATGGTAAATATGGATTTTCTAACAAATCTCCAACAAAGCGAAATGGGCATCACCAAAAGAAAACATCGAAATTGGGCAGTTGGTGTTTATTAAAGAGGAAACTTACCACCTACCAATTGGGCGATGGGAAGGATAATAGACACTCATCCAGGGTCAGATGGTCGAACTAGAGTAGTATCAATAAGGGGCCATCAGAAAGAAACATCATTTAATCCAATGTTTGTCAAAATTATTTTCAAAAATATTCAAAAGTGTTTCAAGACAAGTTGTACCGAGCAATTGGCGTAATGATTAAAGCTGTGGTGTTTGAAACGGGAGGTACCGGGTACGAATCCCAAAGGGGGAGACCGAATCTTAACCGAATAAGACCGAATATTATTCAGTTTATTTACTTTTTCAAAGTTATGTCTGTATGATTTGTTTTATATTAAATGCTAAAGGTAGTTAAACTCGCCTTAGAATAAACTACAAAGCTCGCAATGAACTGTATGATGGAAATTTCATCATACAGTTCATTGCTACATTATTAAAGTAGTATTATAATTATAAAAGTCTTTCTCCCTCATTTGGTAGATGTCTAATGATACATTTGGATAACTTAATGATTTGAGTAAGATAAAATCTAAACTGTAAATGTCATGCATCTACTTTTTGAATATTTTGATGACTCCACTCTAAAAATGTTTATATTTTTTTATAAATTAGGATGTGTGCTTAAGAAACTTACGAGTGCCATGAAAGATAAGCGATTCTTGTTTTGAGGTATGTAATAATTACTCCACATTATAATTTTAATTCCAACTGAGTTACCTCTTACCAACCACTCAATCCGCTAATTAGGGATGAAGCAGTATCGCTACCTGCTCGTCTTTTAACTATCTCATGCCATATTGCTCAAGACGTTTTTTATTTAGGTTACAGAAACCACTCAAGTTGTAAATTAATATTTTCGAAACACTAAAAATTTTCCTTTTTTTTATACATATCTGAATCAAGTGATAAAATATTGAAATATGATTGATTAGTTATGTGACTTTCGATAAAAAATGGATGAAAATATAATATTGTAATTTACGACCAAAAATAAATCAAATCGGTCTTAACATTCTAAAATATTTTTTTAGTTTTCGATTTTGTCGTATATCACTCTGGACGCTTGTCAAACTTACTAAAGAAAATAAAGTCTGTTGTATTTGGAGTGACTCTTGTGCATGTCAAAACAAGAAATCGTTTATATAACAGTAATGCTTGCAATTATTGTTGCCAGCCCTACTTATTTAGGGGAATTGATCACTAGTGTTTAGTACCTATAGACGATAGTGGAAGGCGATTGTGACCATGGTTGAAAAAGAGAAGAACTACAAAAAAATGCATCAACCACGAGCCTAGTTTCAATTTTTTAGAACAGTGGATATATATATATATATATATATATATATATATATATATATATAAATATATGCTGCTTATTGCATTTCTCACATCAAATATGATATTTAGTGTCCGATTTTCTTGGACAGATATTGCACCGTTCACGCTTTCCCTGATTAGATCTAACTGCCGAAGATGGTTGACTTTCAGTCTCTGAACTCGGAGTATCCCTTAGATATTCTAGAACAATGTCAAAGGACCACGCGGTAATGTTTCTCTTCTACGTATTCGCGGTTCTATAAGGTTTAGACCCATTTCCGTTTGTGAGTCTTATTTTTATGATAATTCGGGGAAACTTCACACCAAATTACGAATGAATTATATGCTAAAACGTCACCAATTTGAAAATATGGCGACAGGCCATTGGGCTGTTCTTCTTTTGTACGATACGATGCGATCACCTGGTCTAATGTATCAACATAGTTTTATTATAATCAGGAATCATATGTGGTTTATTATCTGCTGTATTAGTTATATCATCGGTTTTATGTAGAGTGCTTATCAACAACACATTTTTATATTTTTTAGGAACATAACACAAAATTGTTGTATTATTAGAAAACGCAAATCTAGAGGTATGAACTGGAATGTTTCTCACCTGTGTTATTAGAGTTGGAATTTCGAGTGTGTTTTTTTCTAATAGTGCCCAACATCGTTAAATTTCTGCCCTAACTTGTAACATTTTGACCTCTCAACGTGAAAGTTAGATCAAGGACAACTCGGCAAATTCTTTTCCGGTTTGACTCCAATTTTTCTTTTGTAGACTTCCATGTTCCAGGCATAAAACAATTTACTGTCACAACGACCTATGTTTTTATTCCATATCTCGCTGGCTTGGATGGAATATATTGATGGAAGGGACACTTTCCTCTAAATGGTATTAATTACTCATTTACTGTTACATTATACCCAGGATTATAGAGCTTAGCCAAAATCTTAACCCATATAGATTCCATATATCGCGTATTGGAGCAAGTTTATCATAAGTATAACTCGTGATAACTGATTTTTATCATCCCATAATTTTAGTAGAGATTCATGGTTTTGAGCGATATACTTCAGCTAAAACCATTAGTCCTATAATCAATGTTTATCCATTTTTCACCATACATTTTAGCATCCTCCTTGTTTGTTTGTCATATCGAAAATAGTTTGTTCAATAGGAGGCGGGAAATAAAGTAAAAACAATTGTTTTATAGTAGTTGCTCGAGCGGTGGCATATGAAGTCAGTCATGTTACATTTTTTATTATATTTGATGTTGAAGTATGACCGATAAATGTAGGCGCGATCGAACTCCATACCATATCATTACTCGTTTAAGCTAAATTGATTACATTTTCAGTTTGATTCTGATTATAATAATTCCTTTTTCGTTGTGTTCCGCTTCACTGCTATTAAAGACTTTTGTACGTACCACAGAAAAACGTTATGTCTGGCCAAAACCAAACAATGTACTGAATTACAGAAATCAAAACCATGTATCGTATGAAATATTCGTCATTTTTTCGTGTTACGTATGTCGTTGAATTTCGTAACTGCAGTTCTTACTATTTCACTAGAAAAAATTTATGAAAAAAAAGTGTATAACCAACATTTAGTCTGGGGTCTTATAAGACCCCAAACGTTCCTAGTGTAATAGTATGACTATATGTATAGATAAAATCAATAATTATTAACCGTTTTACTCAATTATGGATAGCATCATATAAAATAATAAAAGTCAAGAAATAACACTTTGTATTGTCAATTAGCAAAAGAGCCATAATAATTTAAAACTTGTTTTGGATCGCATAGGACCCCAACAGTGTCTGAGTGTTAAAGGAAAATATGTTACATTGTATGATTTATATACAAAAACCAAATACAGATCAAAAGCTCTTTGAAACATATGCTGATGAAATCGGTAACAATATAGAGGAAAAAACTTGGAAATTGCAAAGGACCTCTAACATACTGAGTAACAAAGTGGCATTGAATTCAACTAAATAACAATAAATTAAGTTACAGTAGCAAAAAAGGTTAAATGGATAACAGTAAAAATCAACACCCGGCAAATAAATAAATATTATAATAAATAAATTTGGGATAAATCGAGCTTTGGAGATGTACCAATTTACGTGGCATTGTAAAAGCACTTCAGAAGGTAAGAGATACAAATCTTTATAAGGGAATAAGGAATATTTTGAGGAAGTACTTACAACATCTTAACCACCATTAAACGTTTATATTCGCCGTATCGACAAAACAAATTCAGTAAAACTTTTTCAAAGAACTTGACCACTAAAACTTAGACAACCAGGTCGGAAAAAATTAAGTTGTCATAAACGGCCAATATTTTTCTTAAACATTTGCAAAGTGTAAATGACGCATAACGGCACTCAGCAAATTGAATCTGTTTGTTTCCTAGTCTTTGCTTTACGATCACCTGTCTTTTACATAAAGTTAAATATTTTTCAACTCGACCATGGATACCATGAGAGGAGTTATCTATTTTTACTTCATATTTGTTGGAGTTGAGAAGTCCGATGTATCGAAACTTCTGGAATATATTCGATGTCATAAACACACCTTTAATCTTCAATGCCTTCAACAAATTTAATTAAAACTTGCTTTGATTAAACCATGATTTCACTAAGTGTTAATATTTCTGTTGTTTTCCTCAAACAACAAAAAGGAAGTGCTGAAAGCTGCGATGTTTGGATAGGGAGTTACTGTGTTCGAACCCCAATGAGGGAAGGTTGAAAAAGGTATTTTTGATCAGTTGTATGCCATCGGTGATGATAGGGAACACAACTATGATATATTGTTGGAGTGCAGAAGGCCGAAACGCTCGTCCATGCCTGATGATGAAGATTTAAAGCGAACTTGTATTGCCAACACATATCTTTGAAAGTTTGATCCATTGTACCTACCAAATATAAAACTAAGACATAACTATAGCTGTAAAGCAATTTCAATATTAAAATTCTGCGTAATATGGAAAACACATCTATTACTGCAAAACAATCAACAGTTTCGATCGCAACGAATACTTTAAAATCGTCTACCCATCCTCTAACTTATTCTCCAAAAAAGGGGATAAAAACTAAAGCAAAAATGTCTGTTAAATATGTATAAATCCCCACATACACATTTCCCACTTCGAAAGGTGCTTTTCAAGTAAAAATAAATAACGGGAAAATTTCCATTTTACCGGTTTTTCATTCCATTAGTTTTTGGTACCAATATTTTCCATCATCATTACGGCGCGATAAAAGGAATAAAATAAAAAAAAGTTATAAAAAAATATATAAAGAAAAATGGAAGCCATGTTGCTGTACATAGCTACACCTTGTATTGTACCTACCTATGGATACACATTTTAATATTTTATTTTTGTTATCATTTTATTGTTTCGTATAAGTATATGGATAAAAGAAAACAAATAAAAAGCCAAGAAGACCAACAAGAAATGGATAAGATTTTAATCTTGGATCACGATTATTTGTGTTATTGTTTTCGTTTTTTGGAAATTAGTTTTTATGTCTCTCGGTTTTTTGTATTATTTTTTTTTTTGGTATACGATACTTTCAACACCTTTCAGCGAGTTGATTCCGCTATTAAAATGTCATAAGATCTTAATGATACATTTAGGCAGATAACGAAAACGAATAGTAATATTGGGTCCTTCCTATATGGTGTACATTTTTTGAGTTTTTTTTTTGTGTGACTGGATTTTTATCTAAAAATACGTAATCAAATTGTGATCAACAAAGCAAGCAGGTAAAGAAATTTATGTGATTTTATTTTATTAGTGTGGATAAGTGCGGGGAAATTGAAAAATTGTCAGATTGTTCTGGAAAATTTAATTATGATCCTTTATATATGTCAAGTGGATCTTGAACGATGTGATCACACCAGCGTAATCTGGATGTTCCATTCAGAGTCCGACGTACCGTACCAGGTGGTCGTTGCTTGGGAATTTTTTTAAATATTTGATGTGATGGGCTCTTTTCAGTTGGAAGTGATGTCTACTTCGTTAGGTTAGCATTGCAAAGATTATTGGTTACTGGTGTGTCAAACAACAATGCAGGTTTTTATATCTACCTGTTAATGGTAATTAGATTCCCACAATTTAGAAGGTCTTCTTATTTATGTAGTGGACATATAAGGGCTTTTCTAAACTTGTGTTACAGCTCTTCTTAGTTCCGTATTGCAAAAATTATATCGTAGAGCTAAATATTGTAAGTGTTGCCTCGTTTTTCTTAACATAGATTCCAACGAAACCCGAGGGTTTTTTGTAGTGTCGATCAAAATTCTCCACGACATCACGATGATTCTGGGGGTAGTCACATCGTCATTCCTATATTTGATGAAACGCCAGTTTCATTTGTTATCAGTTAACTATTCCCATCTCTGATGGCGGTGGATCTTAAAGGTGCAAATCTTTAGTAAAGTTTCGGGGGTGAAATTTACGTTTTACTTAAAGGAATTGTAAGGTTTCTTTTTAACCCTTTAGGTATAGTAAATTTGGCTGTTACGGATGTTCTCTGTTATCTACTTTTCACATTGTTATTGCTTGTTTGCAACGCTAAAATGACGTTGGTCATCTTAGAATTATTTGCTAGCTTTTGGCAATCGTCTTCCGATGGTCGTTTGTGTTGCGTTACGAAATGAAATTACGAAAATAGGTACATCATTGTGATTTTATTTGCATATATGGAGAACCGTTCGAGAATTGTATGTTGCGAGATCGAATCATAGTGAGATCCATTAAAAAAAATTACAATTGAAGGATAATCTTGACAAAAAATTGGAAAGGGCCAAAACACGTTATTTTACGGTAACTATAACGGTAATGTATCGAACGCGATGTTTTTTAATTCCTACAATCGATGACTTAAAATTGGAGTTAGCAGGAAAACGGATCTCTTTGGTTCTTGATTTTAGCAGTGGTTTTTGACATATGGAATTGGAAAAAGAAAGCTTGGAATTAACAATAATTATGACTCTCTTCGGCAGATTCAGATATAAAATCTCCACCATGTAATTGTGCTCCAGGATTGTTTTATCGGGAAATAATTTTTTTTTTAAGATTTAAGAGGGGGGGAGGGCATTGTTAATTTCGATGATGTAGCTATTTGTGTGAAAAGTGTAGATGAACATGATCGGATCATAAGCTTGGACACATAACATTACATTTAACTCCGATAAAATTCTGTTTCGACAACGCGAAGAAAAGTTCTCGGGAAATATTCTGTTGGATTTGAAACTGATAAGAAAAAACAAATTTCCAGCTAATCCTAAATGGATCGATTTCATCGACTTGCATACAAATGCAACTATATGTAAGTTTTGATAAATGTGGCTCCTCTACCTGTTTTGTGGTCATTCCAATTGGGCCTGTCATGTTAAGTGTAATATGCGTGAAAGACTTTGTTAGAATTACTCTATCGCCTGGCAAACTCTACATTATCTTGTTGATAGGTTGATAATATTTATTTAATCTGGGGGAATAGTGATGTTATTGATGAGAGCAGTGTGTTCTTCGAGAATGTTTTTTTCTTGCATTATGGTACTCTGCGGCCATGAATCCTTAGAATTCTTGAGCCAGCACGGTTCATACTACCAAAATTATTTTACCACTAAATGAATGGAAGTACATTATCCGAGACGCAATAGCAGCTGGATTATCTGAGATTATCTTAATAGTCGGCACCAAGTTTTGTAAGTGTGTGGTTCGATTTGAGATGTAAATCTTCCATCTCGATGGGTGTTTGGACAACCAATGCAAAACAATATCTTAATCT
Source organism: Tipula confusa (assembly GCA_963556175.1). Taxonomy (NCBI): domain Eukaryota; kingdom Metazoa; phylum Arthropoda; class Insecta; order Diptera; family Tipulidae; genus Tipula; species Tipula confusa. Next base: position 79,437,512 of record OY744476.1, on the reverse strand, counting down.
GTCCACAGTAATACCGAAACAGAATGCTGGAGCGTGGGCTTTGGTAATTTAGCTAGTAGCAAGGCATCGCATAACCCGAATCGAGGAATGGAAAGTATTTTGGTTGGTGCTATTCTTGACTTAGCGGCAATGAGGCGATATTGAGGCGATATGTTAACTCCTATGTTAAAATGTATCTATTATTCTGCAAATCTGTTATCAACGTACAACAGTATAAGCAGTAAATCTTGCGACAGTGAACCCTCGAAGCTAAAAAGCCATCCCATGCAATATGCAATAGCCATAAGTTTGAGCCCAACTTAAAGTGTTGCCCTCGAGTAATTTTATGAATATTTTTGCATTTGATGCCTATGACTTTGTAGCTCAGATTGCAGAAAAGCTTTATTCTCGGACCGTGCCAAGCATTTATTTCTCTTTAATGCGTTCTGAAAGCTCACTTAGTGGTATCTATCTGCGTTTGAACCGCGGCAACTATTGGCTCATGAACTACCTTTCGTAATACAGCTTTCGCTGTGGTATATCTTTGCTCAAATAACAACTAGCCATCAAGTAGTTAATAGAACTTCTTAATAGAAGTATGTGGTTGAATACCCTAAGCACTTTTCCACATATGTAATTGTGTAAACTATTGCGTTTTCCACCTAGCCCCCGAAATTCCAATATACCAAATTCTTGTGGCCGGGTGAAAATAGTATCGAGTAAAAATCTTAAAAGGGCTTGGTGCTTTTTCATGAAGAAATTATGAGCTTCCAAGCTCACTTCAACGATATTATTTGGATGCCTTCTATTGAAAAGGAGTCTACTGGAGATGTCTACCGGAGATGTACGATTGAGTCACCGTTCATTACATAGAGCTCTTAATGCTCCATATGTGTTGGTTTGTTTGATGATGTCGAAAGTTGACTTTACTACATCAAGTAAGAAGAGTCTACAACCAAAACTATACCGACTTGGAAAGGATTTTGTAAATTTTTGGAGAAACGGTGGTTCCACTTTACAAAGAATTATCTCCAATAAAAAACAAACTGGTCGAGTTCCCATGCAATCATCAGCCGCCCGTTTATTTAACCAAAAATGCCGTAGCCATTCGGTATTGGTGTCATCGAATCCAGTTAAATTATCTTCCTGTATAAAGTGCAACTCATAGAGCGATATCAATATTTAAGCAGATATCGGAATTGCGGGTTTTGTCTTGGAGGAAAGCATTCTGCGAAAAACTGTCGTGTTTCTGGATTTAAATGGTGCAGCAAACGTTACCATACAATGCTCAATTTCGAAAAACCGAGAAATTATTCCAGTTTTTCCAACAAACTTCATTTTCGAGAGTTTTACACAGACATTAAACGTAGAACGGTACAAACTGATGACATCTGTAGGAAGAATTGTATAGTCAAACATTTCATCCAATGGATTTTGCCGGCTCATAATTGTGCCCAAATTTGACTCAGCAGAAGAATTACTAATCACTATAGTTATTCTTTCTATACGATCACTAATGTTCAACCGCCGAATCCAATTTATCACTTGGCTGACCCATTATATTTCAAGCCACAGAATATCGATTTGCTTATTAGTGCAGGACTATTTTATGATGTTTTGCTTTTTGGAAAAATACTGGGTGAACACCTCCCAATACTACAGGAAACCCTATTTCAATGGACGATTAGCGGTCCACATGATTCATGACCTCGATCTGTTCCCACAGGAACTGTCAATAGATATTCATCTTCAGTTTCGCCAGATAAATTAGACAATATGTAAAAGCTGGTGCAGTCTTTTTGGGAGATCAACACATATCCTGTTGCAGATTTGGAAATAAGTCCAAAAAATCAAGGACCATTATGTTCTTCACACTTGCTGAACTAAAGCTGGATGTTACATTGCTCGATTGCCGTTTTTGAAAAATCCATCGTGTTTGGGCAAATCTTATAATATTGCAATGCACCGCTTTATGAACTTGGAGAAGAGAATTAACGCGCTTGCTCAAAATGACAGCAATAATCGGAATGTAATCGGAAAAACTGATATTGGGGATCCCATTTAAGAGAATAAAGAGAAGGGAGCCGATTGGTTAACGGAAGCATTTAGGCGCGCACTTAAATGTGTCATCACCGATCGAGGTATTTATTCAGATTAACGCAAAAACGAAGGTTCCGAATTTGCTGCCTAAGACGTGACCTTAGTTGAAAAATTTACCCAACATTTGTATTATCCTCGAACTGTTAATCGAGAAATTTACTCAAAACGTTACTTTTACCACTGACCCTTCTAAATTTGTATCACTATAACATCATTATCTGTCCAGAATGAACAATGATTGTCATCAAGTAAATTGATAGCATTTTCGAGCACCATTTCAAATTTAGATGAATATCCAACGAACCTATTCATCTTCATTTCACCATTTCGGTATAAACCGTATTCCTCCTCGCTTGATTATGTTAAGAAAATGTTTAGGGGACAACTAAGGAAAATTTATTTCATTTTCTATTTATTTAAAGAGTATAAGAGTATACAGAGTTTATATCGTGTTACATTTTCATTTTTTATTTGGAAAATGGATGGACATGCGAATTGCAATTTTTATTTATGTTCCGTAATTTAGTGTTAACAATCACGAAACGGATAAAACTATCTAAAAGATACAGCAAATTTTTACTTACTTATATCTATCTATGTACCCAATTTTTATATCGTACGAAGGGTAGGTGTCGGTTTTCATCTGTATACTATGTCGAATAACGTAAAACTTAACAACATGATGGCAAAAACCTGAAACGACTTTTGGTCAAATTCTCACGCTGTCGTGTTGGTCTAGTAATCATTTTTTTTGTGTGTTTGTTTGGTTATGTGCTGAATGGACAAAGGTTACGATTTTGTTCATTAACAAGAAGCAAACATGATAAAAAAAAAATTAACACATCAGTAAACAATTTTTTAGTATTTAAGACTTTTACCTACTGTACAAATGTACATAGTTTTTTTGTTGCTCTGTGCAAAAGCTCGTTTACACAATTCCCACCAAAAAAAAACAGAGTACAACAAAAATAATAACTCGATGTCAGCACTATATCATGTTTTTGGTGAGTCGAAGCAGCCACCAAGTAAACAAATCTAATATTGAATATCGCCGGATAAGTTCATGTATTCGTGATTATTTATTACCTACTGTCTGTTAAAAATAAGAATCTTTGCAGAACAGACTTCAGAATAAAACCAACAAAAACACATAAACAATTTAGTGAATGATGACAATTGAAATATTTTTTTCCATTGAAACGAACTGTCGTAATGATTGATTACTTAAAATATGGGTAGCAGCACATATAACACACCATAAGCATATATTCATACGATACACGTATGTTGTATTAATTTTTTTAGTGTTTCTCCAACAGAAAATTTCGTTTAATTTATTTTCGATTCGATTTAAAATTTTTATGATGCTACAAACAGAAAAAACCACCCACATTGTGAATATACACTACACACCATTAAACGATGTTCTGTGTTGCAACATTAAATCATGCAATCCACATACGTTTAGGTACGATGCATTCATTTTATGCACTCTAGTATGTGTCTACCTATGTGTGTAACATATAAATATATAACGATTATAAGAGATGTCCAGTTGGTCATGTCATGCTTCTGTTTTAAAAATTATTATCAAAGAGAGTACGGTAAAAGAAAATGTAATAAAATCAGTTGATAGTATCTGTCATGCAATAGATTAGAAAATATTTATGCGGTTTTCTTTGCTGTTACCATCGCCGCTTGTCAGCTTTGTATCGCACAGTTGGACAATTTATTGAATCGTAATTAAGTTCCTTTCAACGATCCAATAGTTGAAAATTCATTTGAAAGTCAATTAGGTAGTTAAGTTGTTGTTCAATTGGCGAGTGAAGAAGAAACTTAAATTTTAAATTTCAATTTATCAAAAAAACAGTTTATTCGAATTTTTATACCAATCCGTGAGCAATTTAGTGATTTTCAATAAATTCATTCAATCCTTTCAATTTTTTCAATTTTTCAATTATTTCAAATATTTCAAATATTTCAATTCATTCAATTCATTCAATTCATTCAATTCATTCAATTCATTCAATTCATTCAATTCATTCAATTCATTCAATTCATTCAATTCATTCAATTCATTCAATTCATTCAATTCATTCAATTCATTCAATTCATTCAATTCATTCAATTCATTCAATTCATTCAATTCATTCAATTCATTCAATTCATTCAATTCATTCAATTCATTCAATTCATTCAATTCATTCAATTCATTCAATTCATTCAATTCATTCAATTCATTCAATTCATTCAATTCATTCAATTCATTCAATTCATTCAATTCATTCAATTCATTCAATTCATTCAATTCATTCAATTCATTCAATTCATTCAATTCATTCAATTCATTCAATTCATTCAATTCATTCAATTCATTCAATTCATTCAATTCATTCAATTCATTCAATTCATTCAATTCATTCAATTCATTCAATTCATTCAATTCATTCAATTCATTCAATTCATTCAATTCATTCAATTCATTCAATTCATTCAATTCATTCAATTCATTCAATTCATTCAATTCATTCAATTCATTCAATTCATTCAATTCATTCAATTCATTCAATTCATTCAATTCATTCAATTCATTCAATTCATTCAATTCATTCAATTCATTCAATTCATTCAATTCATTCAATTCATTCAATTCATTCAATTCATTCAATTCATTCAATTCATTCAATTCATTCAATTCATTCAATTCATTCAATTCATTCAATTCATTCAATTCATTCAATTCATTCAATTCATTCAATTCATTCAATTCATTCAATTCGTTCAATTCATTCAATTCATTCAATTCATTCAATTCATTCAATTCATTCAATTCATTTAATTCATTCAATTCATTCAATTCATTCAATTCATTCAATTCATTCAATTCATTCAATTCATTCAATTCATTCAATTCATTCAATTCATTCAATTCATTCAATTCATTCAATTCATTCAATTCATTCAATTCATTCAATTCATTCAATTCATTCAATTCATTCAATTCATTCAATTCATTCAATTCATTCAATTCATTCAATTCATTCAATTCATTCAATTCATTCAATTCATTCAATTCATTCAATTCATTCAATTCATTCAATTCATTCAATTCATTCAATTCATTCAATTCATTCAATTCATTCAATTCATTCAATTCATTCAATTCATTCAATTCATTCAATTCATTCAATTCATTCAATTCATTCAATTCATTCAATTCATTCAATTCATTCAATTCATTCAATTCATTCAATTCATTCAATTCATTCAATTCATTCAATTCATTCAATTCATTCAATTCATTCAATTCATTCAATTCATTCAATTCATTCAATTCATTCAATTCATTCAATTCATTCAATTCATTCAATTCATTCAATTCATTCAATTCATTCAATTCATTCAATTCATTCAATTCATTCAATTCATTCAATTCATTCAATTCATTCAATTCATTCAATTCATTCAATTCATTCAATTCATTCAATTCATTCAATTCATTCAATTCATTCAATTCATTCAATTCATTCAATTCATTCAATTCATTCAATTCATTCAATTCATTCAATTCATTCAATTCATTCAATTCATTCAATTCATTCAATTCATTCAATTCATTCAATTCATTCAATTCATTCAATTCATTCAATTCATTCAATTTGCAGGCCTGAAGGCATAAAGACGTATTAGCTAGCGACTACGTCAGTACATTGTACCTGTGTACTATTAGAGTAGTCTTTACACTGTAGAGAACTTTCAAATTGAAAAGTTTAGCAAAAAGATCTGGACTATTTTCGGGTCTACAACCATCCAGGTTTTCAGCCATTTCATCCATTTAGGATTGCAGATCATTGTTATAAAAGACCTAGTTTCCCAAATCTTCCAACTACTGCCATAGCATCTTGGAGGCAGGAATAATTAGAAGAAAAAGAAGTCACTAGAGAAGTGAATAATGGGTGTTCCAACTTTTTTTATGAAAATTATCATTATTTAATTGTTCATTTAAGTGGTATATTAATCCCTTAAATTTTTTAATTCTTGGATTTCGTTGATTGTTCCAAAAGAAATGCAATCAACTTGCTTTCGTTTTTGCGTGGGTATCAGAAAAAAAATGTTTGTGTTAACTTTTCAGCTCTTGAAAATGGATTAAATTTCTTTCTAATAATCCTTTTGGAACATCATATCCTTTACTCCAATGTGCCATCCATTATCTCCATAAAGATAGAGAAGCGAATCACATTTTCGATGCAAGATATTTATTTGTGTTGTAGTGCCGTTACTATTATCTTTAATAGAAACACGAATATTTTCAAATACGACACAATTTTTATTTGCTGCTGTTGGATCATTGTATCTTCTCTGATCTTTAATCCTTTTTTGGATCATTCTGAAAAAAAAAAATTTTCTTCACAAGTAAATTCCCTTCTCAGTTAAACCTTTTTCTATTTCTTACATCATCTTGTATTTTTTTGCATGCTCATTATTTACTTACATAAATTCAGACAACTTCTGCAATGGTTTCTTTGTTGCAACTTTTTGTTAGGCTTGCCTTAATTATTTTCATTGTACGCGTTTAGAGAATCAAGCATATATAGTGGTGCGTATTCCGATTATTCTCCGTCACTTGGGTGTACGCTTTTAGATGTCGCATAATATATTTGACCAAAGACTTTAAAGCAGTAGATCCCATCAGTAAGAACCATATTTTCTCCGTTTTTATTTTGGTATGGGTCTCTCATGTTAAAAAAGTAAATGTTATCATTGGCTTTCCTATTTGTCGCGGGAAAACATGCGCCATTAATTTTTTAAAATCATTTGGAAAATTTTAAATCATTTGCAAGGTTCCAATTTCATTTTACTTTATGGCAACAGTGTTGCAATAATTTGTTTTGGAACCTCCTCCCTTCCAAATTTAAAGATCTGCAATGGTCTCAATGTACATGGTTCAGATTTTGCAATCCTGGCCGTGTTTTGTTCCGATCGATTAGCATGGGATTCTGCCGTCCATTTTGAATTTTAAGCACGATTGTTTTGCTTTTAATGATTGCTTTTATGAATTGCTGCTTTAAATTTTTGCTTTGTTTTTGCTGTTCCGTTTGAGTGGCCTTTTTCCGACTTACGTACTTTTTCTTTACCACCTTGCTTTAGTCATATTATGTCTTTTTAGTAGGCCTAATTTAAATTTTGGTAGGCTTAATGGGTTGTTGCTCTATTGAAACAATATTAATTTATTAATTATTTGTTTAATCTGGAAAGCCAGTTGTGTTTTGGTTTTTAAGAGATAAAATTTGCTTAGTTTGCAAATAGTTTAGTTTCGAGCTAATAAAAGGAACTGTATTTGGAATTCGAATTAAAAATTTGGTCATCTCATCATGGTACAGCGACCAAACTACAAAAATTTCTTGGTCTAAACTAAGTATTAAAATTCGTATGGTCACTTTGTTTTTCACGTAAAACGTGAACGATCGTGAATTAAAAACTGGAATCTATAGGATTTCCCAAATCGAATAATTTTGAAGTCAATTGAAGCATGGGACATAGTAAATGGCCCAAACCAACAACCTGCACTAGTGGGCAAAGATGCGGCGGCTGCTGAGAAAAAGGACAATGCCGAAGCGATACGTAAATGGAATAAATCTGACGGGGTTACGTAAAAAGTAATCGTTACCACAATATCTGAACAAACGATGATGCATATTTTGACCTTGAGGGATTCTGAGGCAATGTAGAAAAAGCTATTTTACAGCAAAATTGGTTTACATTGGCTAAAGATCCTTCATATGATATTGCAGCCCATTTCTCAAAAATTAAAGATATTTCTAATAGATTACGGGCAATGCGAGAGAAAATTGAAAATAAGGGAGTAATGACCAAAATTCTCCTAACTTTACCACCAAATGTTGACCATTTTATCAGTGCCTGGGAATCAACGGCTACCACCAATAGAACTTTAGCCAACCTAAACTCAAGATTAATTGAAGAGATGAGATAAAGTCAAAGAGAAGTAGAAGTTAATGCACTTGCTTCTAATTTACATTAGAAGCAGTAAGAATCATTTTTCCCAGAATAATATTGGTAACAAAAAAACTCAGTATATTAAGAATAAAAACGATGACCAAAAAATACAAGAAGAAAACCTGGAAAATGTGATATTTGTCAAAAACCTGGACATTGGACAGCAGAATGTTGGAATAATCCAGAAAATAAACAATATTAAATTAAAAATTCCAAAGTTTCAGGAGAAGAGAGAGGTGAAGCTCTTATAAGCGAAGCATTTGCTTCAGTACAAAAACAGCGAAAACTACAGTCGAGGCCTGGTATATGGACACTAGAGCGAGCGATCACATGACTCATAAACTATAGAGTGGTTCATAAACTACACACCAATTAAAGATGGCATCAAAATAAAAATTGGAGACGAAGAAACCATTTCAGGCAAAAGTCGAGGTAGCATAAAACTTTCAACATTTAATGGAAAAAATGGACAGAATGTCACCTTTGAAACGTACTCTACGTGCCTAAGCTGAAATACAATCTCTTTCCTGGTGGTGTGGCCTTGGATACAAATTTAACTGTAGAAGCTGATAAAAGAATTTGTAAATTCGTTAAAGAAGGCAAATCCATAGCTGGAGGTGAGAGACAAAACCAATTATTTGAAATGAAAATTAAGATAATGGCAATCGAAAATGAAGAAAGTGCTAAAGAATATCAAGCTTGTATTGCTGTGTTGTATTGTCCAACAGTGGTTTATTGTCCTGAGCAAAAAGGCAAAATGAAACGTGAAAGCAGAACTGCTGTAGAAGCTGCTCGTACAATGTTACATGCTGAAAAATTTGAATTTAAATTCTGGGCAGAAGCAGTAAATACTGCCGTTTATATTTTGATCTGCCCAGGAACCAGTAGCATTAAAAATCAATCACCATATAAAATTTGGTACAACAAGCGACCGGATATTCAGGAATTCCATACATTTGGAAAGAAAGTTTACGTGAAATTCCCTGAAAATAAAGTAAAGAAGCTTGACCTAAAAAGGAAAATATTACTTTGTAGGCTACGGCAATACTGTAAAAGGTAACAGAGTTTGGATTCCAGAGGAAGACGATGTTTTTGTTAGACGATATGTTTTGTTAGAAACATATTATCTATACAGGAAAATTAATGGAATCTTCTAAAGAAAATCAAAATTGTATGTCCTGAGGAAGAAAATTCACAATTCAAAAATAGCCAGGCCGAAAGAAAAGATGACGAGCAAATTGAAGAAAATTTAAAAAGTTTTGAGTTACCTAACCGATTATTTGATTCAGAAGAAGAAAATGAAAAATTTTGTAGGCTAGAAGCCGAAAGGAGTATACAGGAATACAACTAAGAGATCGATCCAAACTAAATAAACCCAAGAAATTAGAAGATTACGAGGTAGATTTAGATAATGTATATATGATTATTGCATTGTAAATCCAGAAGAACCGCTGACTTTTCAACAAGCAGTAAATGGTGCGAATACACAAAAGTGACAACAAGCTATGGAGGAAGAAATGAATTCCTTTAAAACCAACAAAGTGTGGAAGCTCGTTGAAGTACCAAAGAACTTGACCACAGTTGAAAATAAGTGGGTTTATAAATTAAAAACTGATACGAATGGAAATATACAAAAATTTAAAGCCAGATTAGTAGCCAAAGGCTTCTCTCTGCGTGAAGGAATAGACTTCAACGAAACTTTTAGCCCTGTAGCAAGGCTCGACTTTATCCAAATATTATTAACAGTGATCGTTCAAGAAAATTTAGTACTCAAACAGTTTGACGTAAAGACTGCTTTTTTAAATGGTGATATAGAGGAGGTTATCTATATGAAGCATCCAACAGGATTCAACGATGGTACAACAAGAGTATGTAAACTACTAAAAGTTTATATGGTTTACGTCAATCTTCTGTGAATGATTTCTTCTGTGCACTTGAGAAAGAATTTGATATCTAACGATGCTAATACTTACCTTGGTTTACAGATTGAAAGACAAAACGATGGCTTTATTCTCTTACGTCAAAGTGCCTACACAAGAAAAATTCTCAATAAATTTAATTTAGAGCAAGCAAATGCTCTTACAATACCAGCCGACCCGCATCAACATTTGAATATAAATTTAAATGGTGATGAGCAGACTGAGTTAACAACTGCTCCCTATAGAGAAGCTGTGGGCAGCTTGTTATATTTACCAAAAGGTACGAGACCAGATATATCTTTTTCGGTTAGTATGGTTAGTCGATATATGGAAAAACCAACGAAATTGCATTAGAATGCAGTCAAGAGAATAATGAAGTATCTAAAAGAAACCGTTGATTATGGTTTATACTTTAAGAAATAGAAAACATTATCCTTATGTGGCTACAGTGATCCAGATTTTGTAGGAGATATTGAAACACACAAATGAACTACATGATTTAATATTATTTGGAGTGGATGTGTTGTTAGCTGGTGTTCTCAAAGACAGTCTACAGTCGCCACCTCTACCACTTATTCGGAAAACATTGCAACCTTTCAAGGCAACACTATTTGTAGTTTATAGTACGCAAGACTATCTTTAATTTAACCGATCTATCAAAGAGAGCTAAGAATTCCATTATAAATTATATTATAAAAAAAAAAAGAAGCAATAATAATCCTTTTGTTCATTATACATCTGAAATTATTCTACCCATAATTCCACATATAACGACAATTTTTAACGCTATAAGAAATAATAAACAAACCGAGCAATTGGCGCAGTGGTTAAAGCTGCGGTGTTTGGGACGGGAGGTACCGGGTTCGAATCCCAATGGGGGAGGGTTGCAAAAGGGATTTTTCATCACTTGATTACGATCGGTGATGACGATGAACACAACTATGACCCCCCGTTGGAGTGCAGAGTCTATGGGCCGAACCATCGTCCATGTCAGTACAGGCTGGCTTGGAGCAATGCATTGCGCAGATGGGGATATTCAACAATCGCGAACCTGTATTCGTGCGTCCTCGATTTGGCCCTCGTTGGCGTAAAGTAAGGACGTTAAAATAACCGCGAAAGAGTTGGGTGAGCTTCGGCCCCAGAACAAGATTGTAGGGATTAAAAATTAAAAAAAAAAAATAAAAAAAAAAAAATAATAAACAAGGTAGGAATTATAAAATATTGGAGTATAAGCACATTCAGTAAAGTATATTAAATATTCCTTAACTTCAAAGCATCTGACTTGCTTGATAAGAAGGATTTCTTTTTTCCTGAGTTTTACCTTTATTGATATTGAAGACCCAAAGACAGTAACGAGAACATGTAACGAGTTGAATCCATTGAAGCCAGTAAAACAGAACATTAATCATTTAACCAAACTAACTGTACCAAACAAAAAACGGTTTTAACTAAATGAAAATTACAAATCACCACATTATTAACATGATGAATTAGACAGTGTATTTATGTACAGTGGCATTAACGGTCTCTGTATAATTATATGCTTAAAAATTAATAAATCATGATTTATTTAAATTAACCCAAATTAAATTTTTTTTTATTAAAAGCTACACACAAAATGCTTTTTTATAATTACAATTAAAGCTTTTTAATACAGAGTTGGTTGTTGCTATTACAGCAACACGCTATTGTGTAATACCATTCGTCCTGTACGAATTAATTATGTTCTACAATCGCATATATGGAGTCCTGATGCATGCAATTTCATATATAGTGAGGACGATCACTTTTTGGCCTTCGATATTATTTTTTATGTAGGATATCATCATCCCTTTTTGTTAATTTTCAGAAATATAATTAATGGGTTGGCAAATTACATGCGCTGTTCCCATAAACAAACCGCTAAATATGTATGGTTTTGCCGGAATAATTTGTTGTTTTTCCAATAACCATATATTAACATTATTAATAAAAACATACATTAAACCAAAAAAATGTCACAAGAATACATAAATATATAGGACAGAGTGGAGAAAAAATACCGCGACTGTAGAAACTCTCAAAGGCATTTGGCTTTTGGGCATAACATTCATTTTCCAATTATTGTTAGATACAAGAATGATTATGTAATTGACACTTTGACTTTTTTAAAGCCCGTAAAATTATAATAGGTCTGCGAAAATGGAGTCTGCGAAAATGTTTCTTTCTCTTTAGGACACCATACATTTTGTTCGTTGACAAATGCTATCACTATTTGTAGAGGAATTGCTAGCTTGTTTCCCGTTACGACTGAATCCTTAAATTTTTACGTCGTTTTATTGCAGTGATTCATTGTACGCAACATCAGCTCCTTACTCTTTGATAACGCAATTTCTTGCTGTTCTTCGAACTCATCTGCATATTATGAGGACACCTTAATTTTTTCATTTGATGGAAGCTTGACAATAATTTTACCGTCGTTTATTAATTCTGATCGACACTAAGGCTACGGCCAGAGTGGGCGCGAGAATCGATGTGATGCGAAAAGCGATCACATACGACAAAACTGCACACATGTATTTAAATCGAACTGTTCTGGCTTTGTCGGGACCCAGAGCAATGATTATAAACATTTTGATTTGGTTTTTTGATTATTCAATTTTGACATTTTTATTAATGGACAAGCTCAGTACGTTCATATTGCTTATACATAATACTATTTGTATTTACATGAATTTCAACATTATGTTCTTTGGTTTCAACATGTATGTGGTGGATGGACTCATTCGACAATAATTATTATTACATATTCGGTTCTAAACTACCTATTTTCGAATAGCAATGTTCCGACAATGTTAAATGAGCACAAATAATTTATTTCGGTTTTCAAAAAAGGGGTCAGTTAATTATGGAAGAGTACAAACGTTTCCAATAGTATGATTAGTTGATATTTTTATCTTATAACAAAACTGAAATTCAGAATATCAATTGGTTCTTCGTTTGATAAAAGTTTCTGACAAAATTATAACATTGGACTTTTTGTCAATGAGATTTAAACTTTGGCCATTGAATGAAAATATAGATAATCCAATCCTGTTACAGATGAATTAAAGAAAAACTTTAGTGACGGTTTGTAGTGTATTGTTTTGTAACATTTTAAATTCTAACATTATATCCGCTCGATGTCTTGTTGATCTCTTGTTATACTTTTGAAGCAGTCATAGGTCTTCCTGGCCTACCAATCCAGCTGTCCCTACAGTATTTTCTGTATTAGCCATAAATAAACCTTGTTCTCATTTTAGGCTTCTGCTGTATAACGAAATTTTCTTGCTTAGCATTTTGACAACCAACGAAAGCCTCTGCTACCAAAGATATTATTTTATTTTCTACACAATTTAAAATGGAATGGTTTTGAATTAAAACGATAAAAAAGAATTTTATTTGATTTGTTTATGTCATAGTATGTTTTGTGCTACTTTGTTTATAAAATGATTTTTTTTGGAAAAATATAAATCATCAAAAAGTAAACAGCAGGCTATTGCCATATCAACGTATTAACTACATACCACAGCATATTATATAATAAAAACAAAAATTAACCCACACAAAAGTAGCAACGCGTCTAAAGAAGTTTTCACTTCAAAAAAATTATAATCATTTTAATAAAATGTTTGATAATGAACAATTAATTAGTGAGTTATATAAAAGAAGTCCATTATGGGATCAAAAAAATAAACTATACTCCAACAGAATTGTCGTAGAAAAAAATTGGGCTGAAATTTCTAAAGATTTTAACATGGAAAGTAAGTATATATAAATAAATGTTTTTTTTTTTAATTTTTATTAAAGTTATTAATTTTATCGTGACAAACAAAATAACGGAACTTATCTCTAATTCACCGAGCATTTTTTTTTATGTTTGATTGCCAGGTGAACCAGTTTTTCGATGTGTTATAAATTCTTCTGCCTTTTTAAAATGAATTTCTGAACCTTCTTTATGTATTATCGTGTTGTGCTATATACATATACTTTTAACAATTTAGGAGCTGTTTCGAAGGGTTTCTATAAAATTCGCCATTTTGAAATAATTATACCGAATGCACATTCAACACATTTCCTTGCTCGAGAAAGACGTAAAATATTCATTTATTAAAATATTCATTTTCTGAGCTGCAGTTTCTACCAGGGTTAGGTCGGAGAAGTCTTTCCAGAAGTGGATATGCTTCATCCCCAATAAAAATTAGTTGCGACTTGCTAAATTTTCTTCCATCGCTTGTTTTCCATACCCTCTAACTTGTATAATTAAAAATTTGTACCTAGCATCTGCCACCGCTTGGAGTTTCAATTGTTGAAAAATCGTTTTATAATTTTAGAACTCTGTTCTAAAATTATAAAAAGATTTTTCAACAATTGAAAAATCTTTTTATAATTTTAGAACAGAGTTCCCGAATGCGCTGGGCATCGAACACGAATATGTTTATCATCAATAGCAGCTACGCAGTTCGGGAAATTCCACACGTTCCAAAAATCTTCAGCAACATTTCTGAATTGTATTTCAGTTGGTTCTGGCATATGTAATGTCTGAAGCACTACCTAAAGAGCTTTACACGTTTCTGGTACTATTTCTGCAATAGTCGATTTACCGATTTAAATGTAAATGAAAGTGACCTGAAAGAAATCCCAGTTGCAAGAAATCTACAAAAACATAAATTTAATTAACTTTTTTAAATTAAAAACTAAATTTCATTTATTTTACAGGCGATATTTTAAAAAAGAAATGGAAAAATTTGAGAGATCATTTCAGAACTGAACTCAAAAAAAATCCAATTATACGATCTGGCGCTGAGGCATGTTCTGATGAATTCTCTTCCAGTTAGCATATAATCAACTGTTTATATAAATGATGAGATTCACCGAATGTTAACGCATCCACTTTGGACAGCGCTTGCTTCGCGCCAGCGTATGGCTTCTCGCGTACTCTCTGGCCGCAGCCCAACTTTTTCTCGTTTTCTTACATTCTGATAATTCTACTAAAATTTTTTGCGGGTAACGATGCTTTCGATATAAAAGTTTTCGTTTTCGTTGCTGGTGAAATCTCGTTCATCATCATGTAGCACTTGGCCTTGCTCGCATGAGACTGTGAAATCATAACCTTATTACTGGTGAAATTGCGAGCACATGAAAAGATGAAATATAGATGACAGTGGCCTAATACAAGTAGCTGCAGATTGATTACCACCATGTTATTTCCTTGGCCGTGTTATTATTTACATTGATGCAAAAAGGTGTCATATCATCACAGTAAATTGAAGTCATCGTATGACTATTATGTCGTAGTGTTGCATTGACAGGAAGACAAGTTGCATTCAGAGATAATATTCGCATAGATTATGTTATTAGAAATGTTTTCACCACAAATCGATTGTCTATGCATAAAGCATTTTTGTGATTCAATGGAGATTCACTGGAGGTGGCTAAAAAAAATTTTAATATTATGACTTTTTTGTTTTTCCTATTTTGAAAAATTGTGAGCAATTGCTCTCAAAAGGCTGAAAAAAATTAATTTTATCTAAGCATTTAGTGTTTTGCTCTGGTAAATTGATGGAATTTACATTATGCCTCCATAAAATGAAATACTATCATTCCGAGTTTCAGTTTTGAATATGGGTGTATCTCTGATCGTTTTCTCCTTCTGGGGAAAATTTTTTAGTTAAACGACTGAATGAAAAAAACTCAAAAGAACTATCAAATTATTTTGTAACCATCTACAAACGATAAAAGAGACGAGGATGTCTTATGTTGTAATTCCTGGTATTTGTATGGATAAATTGTTTTTGTGATCACTTTACTTTGACATATTTATCGATCTTTTCCGGCTTATACATATACCGATTTTTTAAACTGAGCAATATATATTTGATACGACTTGACGATTACACATTTTTCTCCTTTAAAAGTCGTATATTCCGGGTAACCGTGAATTTCCCGATTTGATTAAAAGTAACTTTAGCACTAGTAAGTGCACTACATTTTGTACATAATCTGTTACCATTTTGAAAGTAGATTGTCAAATTCTGATTGTTACAAAAGGCAAGCAAAAGGCAAGCAAGAGGAACCCTCCATTTGATTTACAAATTGCATGTCTTATGCATGTCTTTGTACTGTGCCACTTTTGATCCAGCAAATTTCGTTAAGTAAAATTTCTGCAGTGTTTTCACCAAATATTGCATAGACTAAGCTGCCACAGTATAGGATTGCGAAAAGTAGAAATTTTAAAAAAATTATCTTTACCGACTTTTAGGAACCATTAATTATATCGTAACCGTTTGCTTCTCCTGTTGCCTCACAGTGGCAGCAGTCAGAAATAGTACCAGTTTGTCTCGGTCTTCCGTTCAAATATTTGCTTACTTAGCTATCTAGAAAGATCATTCTCTACTGCATAATTTCCTTGAGGAGTGAATTCTAAAAGATACAAAATTGAAGATTCAGAGCGCATAATATCGTTTGGGCACCATCTCAAACAAAGAATGAGAGAACTATCTCGAAGCTATCTTGGCGTTTAATATGGAACTGTTTCTTGCAAACTATGAATATATTCGCAAACAGATTTCAACAGTCCCTTTTGCAGCCTTGAATGTAAAATTAGTAGGTAGATGTAAGTATAAAGCAACTGTCACGAGTCATCATCGGGAATACTTAGTTGTAAGAACTACACTTACTTATTGCGGATATAATGGCCTCTCAATTCGTTTCTCAAAACAAATTCGTGGTTTTGACCTAGCGCATGTGAGAGGTCGAGCTTCTGAAACTCAATTTTGTTCACAAATGCGATATACTAAGGCCGAAAATGCTGTGCTTTGAGCCACATTAAGGACACATCACAAATCAAGAACACGATTTTAGTTTTATAGCCTCGGGCACTAAATTCTAGTAGATTTGCAATTATTTTAGATCAATCCGGACTCGCCATAATTGTATATGAATGAATCTCGCCAATTACGCATTGATCCGCTAAAGGATGATGCAAGAAGAATCACTGGAATATCAAGAAGAATATTTTAATTAGCAACTATAGTTTCCAAGTCACCAATAAAACCCTTGGATATAATTCACTCTAAAATTTGGATTAATTGATGTGGATGAATATTAACTTGCAAAGAAGAGTCGCCGAACTACTGTTGAGTTACCTTTACGGTGTGAATGATGTGATTATGTTTATCGCATATTACGGTTTGAGTAACTTTATAACACAAAATGGACACAATTCGGATAAAGCAGAGTCATTGTATCGAAATCTGAGAATTTAGGTCGAGAATATTTATTTTCCTAACTGCTATTTAGATTCTTCTAGAAAACGTAAATTAATAGAGTTGCCGTCCTCAACGATTGGTTTGTCGGAAGAATCAATCACAATGTTCCAGAATGGTTGCTGGGCATCTTTGACACAATCTGAACTTTTTACATTTGGAAAAAATTATTATCTTTTTCCCGATATAACGAATTTTTAAACACATGGTTTGATCCATGCTGTGTAACTGGCAGATTTGACAATGGTACAGAGCACATATTTTTGTGGATCTTTTACTTCAATTGCAAAATATTAAACATTTGTCTTTGTCTCGATGAAATCCGATGATGATCTATCCGGTTGAAGGGGGTCGTTAGGTTATTTACCTCTTTAATGGTAATGTTTAAAATACATTGAATTTATGTTGTATTGATTACACTTAACTTTGTTTTTAAAGTGCCGACCATTGATAAATTTAACGCCAATAACTATTTAAAAATTTTTACCACACGCTCATCTTGATTTGCACCTATAGTATTCCAAATTATCCTGTAAATATTTGAAAATTTAACGGCTTTTCTTAGTTTTATCCCGTATTTAGTGGGTATAAACCACCATTTTGTGGCCCGTATAATATATTACCAGCTCATCAAATACCCTTTTTTATTTTTTTACCCACATTTGCCAATTTAGCAAATGATTAAGTTACTACAGCCTACATTTTTTGTGACACTGCACAAATATTTTACGATAACGACACAGGACTTAATAAAATGCATTTATTGGCAAGCAGTTATTGGCAAGATTGCATATTTTGTTTATCGATACTGTAAAGGTTAATTGTCTTGAACTGACATATTTTACATCAACCCAAATAAAAATTAAAAACGGTCACTGAACTTGCGTTTCGAGGTTAAATAAGGAATACCTATTAGTTTGACCTTCAAATAACCTACGTTTTCAAAACACACAGACTAATTATTTTAGATTATTTTTTACAGTTTTGACAGTCAAACCTTATTACCTCCAGAATTGTTTTATGGTCCCGATATTTTTTGCACACACTATACACACATAATAAGAAAGGGACCACCTTTCACATACCTATATATATTCAAATAAATTTTAATCGCGTGTTCTGCCGATTTATCGTACAATTTGCGTAAAATATTTTTTTTATTTAATTTATTTACTCTTGAATTAATTAAAATAAATATATATTTTTTTTACGATTACTTCTTTTTTGTGGGTTTTGATTTCTTTATGATCGTCAAAATAAGACAGAGCACATTTACAGAAGACTATAATATAAAAACATATTTACAACAAACAGAAGCAAAACCACGAAAGTGCCACCAGTAACATGCAGCCGTTTTTATGTCTCTTAAACAATTTGTTCGTTCGCTTTTGGTTTTTGGTTTTGTTTTTGGCAATGAATGTTTATAAATTTATGTTTTATGGGACAGTCATGTACCTCCACCACCACCAAAAAAAAATATTGTTTTGGTTGCAGATATATTTATAATTTTATGTTGCAATATTATCGATGTTGTAAATCATATAATACAAAGAAATACAATTTTTTTAATTCTGGTAGTAAAGTAATTCAAAGACCTCAAGTGATGGTATAGTTTTATGTTTTTGACTTATCTTTTTATGACCTTTTTGAAACGTATTTCGAGCATCGTTTTGAAGCACTAGATTTATCAAGAAATCCAATGTTCATCAGAGTTCAAAAATATAAACTTTAATTCCAAAATTTATTTTATTCTCTGTATGAGTCGTTGGTTTGCTCTTGACATATTTTGCATACATTTCCATTTTTTATTCAGTTTTAGCCTGACGTAGTTCAGACTTTATTCGGTGACTTGAAAATTGATTGACCATTTAAAAGTTGCCCTGGAACTAAGTTGCCCAAATCTTTTAAACTGTCATTGGCTGGTATCAGTTGTCAGAAATTTTCTATTGCCTCTATTTGAATTAGTAATTGTGCAGTTCATCGAATACTAGTCCCTAAGTGTCGAGCTGATGGAGTGGTGGGCGCCACTCTTGATTTGCAGTATCAAGATAATAAGCGGACATATCGTATTTTCATTGTGAAAACTGGAAGAAATCGTTATTTTTTCTTCGAAAACCGATGCATGCCGATTATTTCCCATAGTCGTCCTGCTCCAATATTGAATGACTTTAAGAACAATGTATGCAGTTTTTTTATATTCTTTTTATAAAGTTTCATAATGACCCAAAATTTGGTTTTCAATATGTACAACAAAGCTGATAGCTTTGAATGCAAATTCTTTAAGTACAGATATCTTGCATTTTTTTCTGCAAATGATGATTCGTTTTGTTTATGACTCGTTTTTTACGGTTTGGTTCGATAAAACAGCTCAAGTGCCTATATGACTTCTATCTTTAAAGGCCATTCCATCAATTTTTGTGATTTGAAAACTTTTTTTACGATAAAACTTGGAAAATTAGCTGGTCATTGTTGGTATACGAAAAATTCCAATTCCTGCGAACGTCAAAGAGCCTAGCATTCAGGTTAATTGAGTCAGATCAGTTATAAATTGCTTCAAAATGACCATTAAAAATACCTGCAACTTTATGGAGAAGGTTAGTAAAAGTTCAACTTCACAAAATTGTAGGCGCAAAATTGACAGTTGCTTTAATGGAACAAACATGGTGTTGACAGCAGTCTTCGTTTTGTGGGTAGTTTTCATTGTATTTGTGGTGTACTGAAGATAAAAGGGGTCTTCATTAGGTAATCATGAAATTTTTTAAGATTTTGTATACACTACTAGATCTCCAAATGATTTGATGCTAATTCCATCAGTACTTCAATCCTGGAGTGAGAAACCATTGTTCTATTAAATGTTTGATACATCAGCATAGAGGGTAATTGCTTCTGTATTTCTTGACCAAATTTGATCAAAATCAGATCATTGATCGATTGTATCATTGACCCCAATCGGACCACTATTACAGGTTTTGATTTTTCTGATTTTCAAACTAGAAAACTTGTGATTTAAAATCTAGTATGTTGTTTTGTGTCGTTTTTTGATACATGATCTTATTTTGATTAGATCAGTCGTCAAGAAATACGGCTATTATCACCACCTGAATTAAATTGTTCACGTAAAATTCATATTTAATTTTGCTTCCACTTTAGAAGATAATTTTATGATGTTTCTGTGTATTTAAAGCAACAACCTCGTGATATATGCCGAATAGGTCAACTCAACATGTAACTATTTTGAGTATGGAATACTGCATTTAACTTTTTGAATGTTGACGTTGCACATTTTCTGGAAAATTTATTTAAATTTTTGGGTTAAGCAGTTAAATGCCGATGCTTCTTGTCGATGTCAGTCACAAATGCAATTAGAAAATTAAGGATTGCTGGCCCAAAAAGAACCAGAAGTGTTGGATTTAATAATAGACAAAATGCAATTCATTGTTCACTTGTGGATGAGGGATAGTAGCTCGTTTCCGTGAACAGTAGTCTCGAACATATTCTTAAACAACGGCGATTGTGTATAATTTCCAAAGAATGGTGAAAGATTTACTCTTGGTATCTTGACCTCTTTGTTTTGGCCCGTTGTTTTATTATGAAACGATTCTAAATATGACTTTCAATGATCGCACGTGTTGTTGATCATCTTGTTCACTCATCAATTCTGTCTTGTTTTTCAAGCATCATAGCTGTTTTAGTATTAAAAAAGGTCGAATCATATTCCTCAACATTTGATACTCGTTACTGTAATATTATAACAATTTGTCTTCGATATTGCAACATTTGTCCCACAATATATCAAGTTTTTTTTTGCTTTGCTTCAGTTTTCGAAATGATGTTTCATCAACAAGGTTCCTAAAAACTGCAGAAACCTTTGCTAAAGAACCAAGAACTCAACCATACGTTTTTGCGCGTTTAACAACAGTTGCTTTTTCGTAAAACGAGCCAAATATCGTTAGAATAAAACCACAGTATCCTTGTGGTTAGTCGTAAGAAGACTAACCGCAATCATCCTTAAAAAAAATACTTGTTTAAAAAATTATCAATTAAAACATAGATTTCTGCTGATATATCAAAACGGTGATGATTTTTGATAATGATCATAATGACAGTCGATAACTGGTTATAATGATCTTTTGCCTGATGTTCCTGATGTTAGAAGTGTGGTTGCAAAGCAGATTGATTTTAAATAAATATAATACTGAAAACTTTTTCTATATTTGCATAGAACAGTTATAATTGTATAACATTTGTTTTTGACTCCTGAAGTCAAGAGAAAAATAAAATAAAATAATGCAACGCTAAACCACAGATAATTATACCAGGATTAACATCTTGTAAGTCTCAAATTTGCACTTGTAAATTCATACTACTCAAATTAATGCAACCAAAATTTAACCAAACAAAAGAAAGATGTACATATTTTTTTTATCTTTTTTCTTTTTTTGTGCACGACTATTTGATTGTACATCTATTTTTGTTGCATTAATTTGCGTAGTATGAATTTACTTTTGTAAATTTTAGCCATACAAAATGTGCATCTCTTTCATAGTTATCTGTGGCTAAACTATAAATGGGGTCTTAGTCCCTATAAATGTGAAACCTTGGACATAAATAGTTAAATGGTTAAATTAGAGTAATTTGCACCATACAAAATCGTGGCCCTACCCAGTTTTAGCAATGTCCACTATAAGTATCTGTCGAATAGATATTAAATGTATAGATTATTTGAAAGAATCACAAAATAAATAAACTACCCACATCAACAAGTTACCTGCTGAGCAGCAACAAACCGGATGGAAAAGTGTCAATTCTGGGGAATAACTTTTTAAACAAAAAATTATTCTAACTGACCAAATCAAGTTTGAACCTATAAACTAAATATAACAAGTTGAAACCTAAACGATATAATACGTCACCTCCAGTAAATGATCGTCACAGTTTTCAAACATAACCGGCTTCAAAACAGTTTAACTGATGGAACGCGCCGGCCACCACTTAAAAGAATCAACAAACACAAGTTAAACCTGATTATATCGACAATTGTGGAGTTGACCATTGATCTAAAATATTGTCAATTGTGCATGAAATCAAACGGCAAATAAAGCGTTGTCTACCACTGGCCTGTTATTGTCGAAATTAAATAAAAAATGTGGGTTCAAACGACCCTTCAAGTTATTGTTATAATAAAGCCTTGCAAAATTTATAACTCACCCAAAAATTTGCTGGTAACTTTAATTTAGCTGATCCTAACCTAATACCTAATACCTCAAACTGTAGAAAGGAAAGTAGTAAACGGGTCAAATCTGACTAACGAGCTATCCGGATCAATGGATGAATTATGCAATCTTTCCACGACCTCGGATTCAGAAGGATCCGACATTACTGTAGTGTGTCGATTAATCTGTAGTGTGTCGATTACGCAGCAAGATGCTAAACCTAATACAAGTCAATATACATCACTGTAAAGCAGCGGCAGCTGCACTCATGCTCAAAGTAATAAAGGATGATATTGATAATGACTATGGTTCGAGAACCATGGATCAAAAAGGATCGGGTTCTTGGACTTAGGGCTGCTAACTATAAATTATTGTTTGTTCAGGTTGAAGCTAGGATTTGATCGTGCATTCTTTCAAAGAACAAACTAAAACATTTTCTGCTTGCCAATTATAGCGATGCAGATGTGGTAACAGCTAACATTAAGGTCAGCAATCAGAACCTCTGGTTCGTCTCAGCGTACTTACCGCACAATCTCTGATTGAATAATATGCGCAGCTTAGTTACGGATGTTCAGGTACGTAAGATTGAAATCGTCATTGGATGCGACGCAAATTCACATCACACGATCTGGGGAAGCACCAACACGAACAAGAAAGGCGAGTCACTCCTTGATTACATTCTAAGTACTAATCTTTTTATCTGTAATATAGGCTGTAAGTCTACTTTTATAACTAGTAATAGACAGGAAGTTTTAAACATTACACTTGTTTCAAACGTCATTTCAAATAAATTAGTTAATTGAACAGTCTCCGAAGAAGACTCCTTTTCTGATCATTACTATCTAAAACCAGAGGTGATCACGCAGACACTTTCAGATTTGGACTGGATTTATCAATCAACTGCTGGCTTTTTCTAATGCTAAGGAGCAGGATCATTTTGAATAATATAGATGAGGCAGCCGTCCGAAAATGTGTGAGTAGAGGTACACCACAGGATAATGTACCTAGCGCCCTCAAAGATCCTATGCAAAATGTTCATGGTATCATTACCTAATAAACCAATAGGTGCGGTTTAAGTGTTAATCCACTTAAAACTGAATTTGTTCTTCAAATAATTGCCTGTCTGTGTATTAGTGGTGCACTCAGAATCACTTCAACTTAGGCATTAGAGATTCTCCTTCATCTAGTCCTTCTTGATTTTTTAGCTAAACAAATAGCTGCGAGTACAGCTGTTAGGCTTAAATCAATTTCTCTGTGGACCTGTAGTAATAAGGGACACTCATCTTTTCTAACGAATAAGGTTATCCCCAAAGCCATTGACTATACCACCCCGACATCATACCTCGATGTTAAATTTCTGACTGTTTTTCCTCCAGAGAGGACTAGCTGGACGAAGCAGTTTTGAATTCCGGAAAGATTAACTTCTTTACGGATGCATCGAGATTGATAGCAGGATCCGTTTTACTGATCACTGTAGTGTTTTCAAAGAGGCCGTAGACTGGATGAAGTATAATGTAATATCTGTTAGCGATATTGGCATTTTTATGGATAGTCAGGTTGCCATTAAAGTTCTACAGTCAGGCTTTATAAAGTCGAAAGTAGCCCGGAACTATCTCTCATCTCTTAATGAGATGGCGGAACAATTCAACATATAGCTTACATTATTGCCAGGGCATTTCAATATAACGGAAAATTTAAGAGCTAATGAACTCGTTCGATAAGGTTCCTTCTACACATCTTACCATACCCCGCTGATACAGAAGTACCGATTGCCATGTGTAAACTACTCCTAAAGGAAGAAGTTTATAAAAACAGTAGATGGGCAAATTGTGCCTCATGTGTAACTACTCGGCAAATTTGGCCTATACTAGACTTAATCAGGTTTCACCACCATGCAACGGCGCAATATTAGCATAATTGCGGGTGTCATTACTGGACAGGCTGAAGTTTTTGGAAGCTCCTGTGTGATCTGTCAAACCTCAGTAGGTAATATATTTCCCTGAGTGGTAAATATATTTGCTGTGGTAAGACTACGGACCAATTGTGTCTATGCAATGTTTTTTAGGATGGCCACCTTGACCTAACCTAACCTAACCTAACACCCTCGATTATATTTCTATACAGCTCGTCAATGCGCCTAATGGATTCAGGCCTAGAATTGCAGTCAAAGTCCTTTCCAATATTAAAACAAACAAGTCAGCCAGTTCGGATTACATGGGGAATACCCGTTTGTTTACAAATATTGTTGTTAATACCTGTCAAAGTCACTATTTTCATTGTTCCATTTATTTTTATCTTCTGGTATTTGGCCCTTCATGTGGAAATTACTAACATAATATATCCTCGGCCAAAAAGGGCAGCAAATCAAAATCTCAAATCAAATTATCACTCAATCGTTATAGTATCAGTTCCGATGGTCAGTTTGGTTTTCGCGGAAAGCGTTAAGCTCGTGATTATATTAATATTTTCACTGAACAATGGAAAACGAGTATTCATTAATCTGTAGTGAATCACAAGTCATTAGGCAATGTTTATTGGAACTTTATAGAGTTATGCCTGGTTTGTCAAGGCCTGCGCGTAATTTAATTAAATGTGCCAGGACCAATAAATTTAAAAGCACGTTTTCTGTTTGGACTGCGCGAATGTGAAATGACCTGAATGAGGAGAGGGGTTTGGAAAGAGATTCAAATTGAATATCCAAAAAGAAAAAAAAATAAAAGAATTTAACATTTTTCTATATGGCTAAGTGCTGTGAATAAATAAAAAAATAAAAAATAAAAATGTGAGAAAATACTTAAAGCGCCTTAACCACCGTGAAAACGTAGAAATATGCCACCTGATGGACAAAACAAATTCACTCTCGGAAAACGAAACTTCTCGAACTAAGATAGCCAGGTTAAAAATAAACAAAATCAAGACTAACCAACTTTTTTATTTAATTTTTACACAAATATTATAATTTCATATTCGATATTAAAAACAAAAATAGATTGTATTTTATTAAAGGAGGCTTTGATTTAAAATAAAAAATTGCAATGTACGTATCAGCGATATTGCTGACATTAGTAAGGGAAATACAATTCGAGCTAACTTAGTTTTCATTGCTTGAAACAAAAAATATATCTCGCATAGCTTAGCTGAAGTGTGCGCCGATCCATTTAAATACGTCATATACAACCTATATTAGCGATAACATATTTCACACCGCTTAGCTTGGCTGAAAAGGGCAACGAGCCAGTTTTATAATTGACATAATGTCAATAACCGGTGCAGCAATTTGTCATTAATAATACAATTTCATAAAACACAATAACAATGCGGGAAGTAACCAACAAACAAAATTCTTATCGCTTTTGGATCACAGTTGCATACGGACCACCACGAATCAATTCTATATGAAATGTCCTAAACGAACAAAGTATTTATAAATAATAAAATTTGTTACTGGACCATGTCACATCACACGTAAGATACCCAACCATAATATTATTTATGTAAGAAGTTTTTTTGATATTTAGCTTCTTATTTTTTGGTTTGGCAAATTTTTATATCGGGACAAGCCAATATTTTATGCAACATATATTATGACACTGGATTTGTGTGTGTATGTATACCCAAAATTGCATATCATAAAAATATTATGTTAGTTGGTTTGTAAAAACATAAAAACGAAATAAATAATAAACCGCGACATATATTTTTGGGTGATATTGCGTTGCTGTTGTTGTCGTCGTCGTCATTTTATTGCCCAAACAACCTTAAATACACGTTGTACACAAGTATTGTGGAACGAACCGTGGAACAGACTTCAACAAAAGAACGAAAAAAAAAACTAAATTATGATCATCTTCTTAAAGATTCTGTCAAAATAAAATATAAAAATTTATTGGTGCTATGAATCAATCGATTTGTTGTGCGATTCTTAAACCATTCGTAAATATACGTAAAAACGATTTTCTTTTGTGTTTTGGGTAATGTGCAAGATGCAGATTCCATTTTTTTATTTGTTGCCAAAATCATTTTTTTTACGACTTTGGACATAAACCATTTTTTTTTTGTTGTAGTCAGAAACTCTTTTGGTGTTTACGCCGCGATTGAAATGTTTAATATAGGAACTGCGGATACATTTGATAGCCTTTGATTAGATTAGAGTTAAAGCGTGTAAAAATTCCTTCCTGCCGTTAGACTTTAGAGTTTTTTTTTCGTTTGTAATTTGTATATGAAAGATTTGGTGATTTATGGTTAAATAGGATTAGAATTTTATGTTACCGCGGATTTTTAATTGGCGCTAAAATTTTTTGTCGCCAAATTAGTAGAACTAAAATTGTCTCGTATTCAACGGAAGTTATGCCTTAAATTGGCGGTATTGCTTCCCTTTGAAATTATTTACTCCTGTTTGAGCGTAGAATATATTTGAAACAAATTATCAAGTTCAAGTAAAAAAAATGTCATTTTTAAAATTAAAAGCAGTGATGGTGATGGTTTATGTAGCAGCCTTAATAAATTTTATCATATTAAAGCGAAAAAAGGCATAAATAAGGTGAAATGGGTTTTGCTTACGTTATTTTTACTCTTTGAGATTACAGAGCCCATCACAAATACTGATTTGTACTTATTTTAGTTGGTTTCCTGTTACTCAAAATGAAAAACAATATAACATACGCTGACCTGCTAAAGAAAGGGATGGCATATTTTCGTCTGACTAATTTTGTAGACAAAGTGATACTCATAAATCTTAAACACTGAATGAAGATCTCCTATCATAATGGCGAAAGTATTTTAGCCAAACTCTTAACATGGGAAACTTTCAACAGTAAATAGATCAACTAAAATAGATTAGAGCTGCGTACTTTTGCCTAAAATAAAATCTGCAGATGATTCACCGTTTTTCCTCCGGATCTACCTAGTTGATTACAACAGATGTTAAAATTTAATATGCGACTTAGGAAAACAAAATTGTAGTTTCTAGGCTATGTTGTACCATCATCAGAAATTAAATCACTTCCAGAAAAAATTAGCGCTGTTAGACGTAAAGTTTGTTTGTATATAAATTTGTAGGTTTAAACATGTAGGTATGTAAGGGTATGAAGGAAACGTTGCTAGGGTAACACAAACCACACTCTTGCTACTAGGAGCAACGTTGTGAAAGGAACGAAAAATCTTGATTCGAACTTTTATTGTGGTATAAAATTTACAAAACATATTCAGAAACAAGTGAAAGTAAAACGAAAATGAATGAAGTGAAATAAATTAAGAGAAGCGAATCAGAAAAGCAGGAGGCGACGAAAATAAAATATATTGGAATACTCGTGGGATAAACGAGAATTTAGGGGAATAAATTGGTCTAAGCTTAGGAAATTAAGCCAAATATATGAAGATGATTTATTGGTGGTGCCAGATGATATAATGGCGAATGATATTTTATATTGCGACGAAAGTGTTTAGACAGTAACGGGTTAAGGCAGGTTAATAAAAGGAGGGAAACCAGAAATTAGGACAGAGAAAAGAAAGGTAAAAGGGAAAAAGTTAAATGAAATGACGAGGAAGAAAGGAAACGGCTAATATTTGGAAGATAAACGTAGAAGAGGACATAACCTTCGTTGAAATTAGAAGAAGGAAATGAGAGGGCAACTTGACCAAGAATAAAGAAGAAGAAGAATTACGTAAAGGGAAATAATAAGGTAAGAGATTCTATGAGGTACAAAGTGGAAATTAGTTTAAATGAGAATAAGGTAGTGTATTCGAAATCTAGACGAATCTGATGGACAAGAAGCAATTAAGAAAAATATGAAGGAATTATAAAGGAAAGGGGTAACTAAGAGAAGTGAGTCAGAGTTTTCCAGTACGATCGTACTGGTAAAAAGAAGGACCGACGACTACGGATGCACATTAAACGAGTTAGAGAAAAAACAACACTACTCAATGCCGGTAATAGAAGACGCTATACCAAGTTGCAGGGAAAATGATATTTTACATCATTAGATAATTTAAATAATGACCTTGTCATGTAGATTTAGAAGAGTCCTTGAAGAAGTGTGCTGTTTCCCTGGCACCTTAAGGACATTTCGAGTTTAACAAGTTATAAGATACATGGATAGGGTATTAGCAGATTTTGCAGATAGTGAAGATGCAGTATGTTTTGTGGATGACATAGCACTAGCGACGAAGACAATTGAAGAGCATAAGGTATAGTATTGGATAGAATTTTGAGCGTGTTGGTAGTTGTGAAATTGAAGAAATGTCGTTAGATGCGGACACAACTTAATTTTTTGGGATCATAGGAATCGGTATTGAGCCAGGGAAAACCACGGTGAAGCAGTAAATATCCAAGACCAAAAGATATTAAAGTGGTACAGAGGTTTGTTAGATTAGTAGGGTTTTTTAGATAATTTATTTTTTTAATTTTAACAAAAGGCCTTTTATTTTTAACAAAAGGCGTTTTGTACACTGGGAGACAAATTTGTAGAAAAGCCAATGTTGAGAATATTTTCGCATAAAACGGAAACACACCTGCATACAGACGTATCAGTAGGAGGGTTTGGAGTGGTTTTAAGAAAACGTCCCTAGCATCGTACTAGAGTAGGAAAACTACGGTGCCAGAGCAACAATGGCATAGTGTCGAGCTAGAGATGTTGGCAATAGTATTTAGTTTGCAAATATTTAGAGCGTATTTATTTTGATGAAATTAGTAACAGATTATAGTGCTATGTATATGACTTTATCTAAGAGTGACAGTTCAAAGATAGAGAAGTGAGTATTATGGTTGGGTGAGTTCGACTTTGTAATATAAGAGTATTAATATGTCGTTACTATAGATGACATAGTAGAAGAGTTCAATTTGGAAGAGAAAGAAGACAAAAAAGGTGAAGAAGGGTAGAAGGTGGGGTTAATGTAAGATTACTGCTCAGTTGAGATGATAAGATTTTAAGGATGAGAGAACCATATATTAAGTGAAAAAAAAGGTTATGAAGTAAGAGATAACATTGTTTATAGAAAGGAAGGCCAGAGATTCCATTTAGTGATACTGGAGAATATGATATAGGGAGTTTATTTTAGATGCATGGCGGAATGGGCCATATGGGAGAAGAAAAGACTAATAGAAATATTAAAAGACATTTTTGTTTGAATAACATGAGGGAATGTCTACCATGTTTAAAATGCAATGAGAAATTGGTACTAAACAATAAAGGATTTATTAACATGAAAAGGTGACGGTACCTTTAGATACAGTTCATAGAGACCACTTAGGTTTGTTAGAGAAGACTAGAAATGGACATCAGCTAATATTGTCTGTGATAGATGCGTTTGTAGATCAAAGATTTGGGCAAAAATTTAAGGCGGAAGAGTGGACGGACGAGATAAATAGGTCAGATATAGCACTAGAAGATACAAGGACAGAAACAAAGCATATACTAGATACGAACAGATTTAAAATAAAAAGTATTATGAAAAAGGAGTTATTAAGGAGAGAAAATTTAAGGAAGAAAATCTTGTACTATTAAAGGGACGAAAGGTGGTAAGTAGGTGGCGTAAGTTAAACTATAAGTTTAAACGTCCATATATAGTTAAGACAGTTTTGGAAAAAGATAGGTATCAGAAATAAAAGGCATGTATGTAGGGCGACTACGCTATTCAGAAATAGTCAGTACAGATAGGATGAAGTTATTTGGAGAGAAATGAGGGAGATATTATGTGCAATCATAATAATGAGGATAATTAGTGCAAGATGGTGATCGAGACAGATCAGGATCTCGACAGGAGGAAAGATGATTTTTTTGTTATTATTATGTCACGGTTATATTTAGTTTAATAAATACTGGAATCAAAAATGTGTAGCGAGGGGCCTCATTGTTTAAAGAAAGTTTTGGTCAGATTAGCCGAGCTGTAAGGTTGGTATGTATATAGGTTTGTAAATATTGACATGTAGGTAGGTAAGGGTATTGAGTAAGAGGAACTGCAATTGCAAGTAAAAGAAAAACGTTGTGAAAGAAACGTTGTGGAATGAGTATGTATGAAGATATAAAAATAATAGAATTTTATAGTAAGGCCTACAATTAACAGCTTTAAATTGCCAAAAGTAGCTAACGAATTTAAGAGATTCCTGGCGATGAAAAATTTATATCGCAACTTTATCCTAAATACGGTCGAGAATCAAAAGTATTTTCAGCTACTTATTTAGGCCAACAAAAAATGATAAAAGAAAAATGGAGTAGGCCGTCGAGAAAATTAAACATTTCGATCAATCCAAAGCGGTTTATCAAAAAATACTTTACTAGTTTGATATGCAAAAGATGTTGAATTAAAACTCTACGACGATGCATCTGATTTTACATTGAGTTCACCAATCCATCAATGGGAATACACTCGGGTTTTATTAAAAAAAATTTACGGTTACACAACTGATAAACGGTCCATCCGATCCCGAACTGATCAGTACCAAGCTATTAGATATTTCCAACATTTGATCGAAGGTGGGCAATATCGCTGATTAATTCAATGGACTACTTAACCATGATTCTTACTGATCAGCTCGTCAGTTAATTTATCAAAATGGACATCATTTTGTTTATCTATCATAAAGAAATCACATGAAATCGCTCAACCAGGAATAAAAGCGACCACTAGGTAACAGAAAAATGTGTATGACCCAGTAGGAGTGTATAAAGTTTGCCAAGTCAGGTATACAATGCAAAGGATCAAACCGTTTAGATACTATCATTCATCGATTACAACCATATCAGTAATTCGAACACATAATCATTTATTTAATGAATCGAAATGGAGAATTTTCAAAAGAGTCTTCAAAAGAGCATCAATATTGTGCCACCAACGACCAAAATGGTCAGATTTAAATTAGCAAGCAAGGCCAAGTTCTAAAACGAATGAAAACTTAAATCCTACATATTATATCACCATAAATTTTACCACCACCTGTTCAACCATCGACTGGTGTTACTACCAGAAGTAGCGCAAGAGTGATAATTTCAAGAAAATTATGGTAGCTGCTGTCTCAACAAAACAATAATGCTTGCTATCGGGAAACTGAAGAACGGTAGTGAGTAGCTAAGTATTTTGAAGAAAGCCCCAGCAAAAGCATATACAGCATTTCACAGAGAAAATGGTTCTAGGCAATAATTAAAGTGCTATTTACAAGGCATAAGTCTGCATTATGGTCGGTCAAACCAATGAAACAAATTTGGATGGAGATTAATCGAGTTTTTCATGTGATTATACTATACTTGCACATGTTTAAGAAGTACCAGTTTCTCAAGATTATTAAAGGAATAAAGCCAGAAGTCAGCATCACGATAGGAATGCTTTAAGGATATAAAACTCTCTTCAAGGCGAAGATATAATTAGAGTCGGTGACTGGCTTATTGCGATGTTTGTTAATATGGAGGTCATATTAGCTCAAAACTTGCCTAAAAAGCAACTTTGGCCAAGTGACAAATCAGATGCACTAAAGAAAGGCCAATAGACCAAATATTTTCAAACTCAATTTTCAGATCTAATAGACCGGTACAATTCGAAGTTGAGTAAAACCTATCCCAATATTTAACAAGGCATTGTTTTTCCGGATAGTACTCCTTCCAGTATAGAAACGATAAGATTCCTTTTGGAAGATTTCTATAATAATCGTCAACCATATTGTTAATCATATTGTGTTGAAGTAGTAAAAAAAGCAAGACAAATTGCTCAATTGTTTTATCTGGGTTGAAACAATCTCTCACAATTCTTTTACATAATATTAGATTTTTCTTGGTTCCTTGCAAATAATCAATTGAGACGGTCAGAAGCCTCTCTTAAACAAATAGTACTCAATCCGGGAAATTCATAAATTTCTCGTGAAAAAATTGACTAAAGTCAACCTTAACCAAACAAATCGAATACATATACAGGTTCAAACTACATACTCGCAGTAAATAAATTTATAAATATATTATGCTGTGTCATAAAACCATTACACCTAATACTATTTATCTGAAGGACCTTTTCTTCAAATTATTCATAGAAACCTAACACCTTGCTCACCGATAAAAATCCCAAAAATTACTGAAGAAGAAAAAAAAATTAAATTTAAATCAAATCAAATCCATTGGTCTCACATGGGTTATTTCCTTATACATATTAAGTACAACAAAAACAACCAGTCATAACGATAAAAATTCAAAATCATTCTGCACACCACTCATTCCACCAGTTCATTCATTTAAACCGGCAAACGAACAGAATTTTTTTTTACATTCTTATATTTCTGTAGGGGGGTACCCTTGAAAATATTTTGCTTAAAGACAAAAAAAAACGAAATCCCTTTTATACCGAATGTGTACACATATATACATGTATAATAAATATTTAGGGTCTCAGATCATCAACCCGTTTCACCTACTTGATACAAATTTATATATCAGTACGTGAATATATTCCAAGTACTCGCATATAAACATTCACTAAATACCCCGAGAAATTATGGTAGCAACTTTTGTTTTTGCCAGTATTTTTTATTCCCGACAAAAAACATAAAACAGGACCAAGCAAAAAAAAATCCAAGAGAATCATCATCATTCATGATGATGACGATGGAAATAACATAAATAAAATATCCGTATACATATTATACGGTACCGTTTATACAGTGTTTTCAAAAAGGTGCACTCGATATTTAAAATTCTTGTCTGGCAAGACTTAAAATCTGTTATTCTATTTTGTTTGACATTTGGTGTCTGTTTGAAAAATGCAAAAACGATTCAAGAAGGTTTAATCAACTTCCCACTCATTTAAATACTCAAATTACGGCCAAAAAACTTTTGTATGCACCCCTTACGTATCACCCTTTATATCATACGTATAAATTCCCTTTCGGTAACGCAACAATTAATTTTTTTTTTCATCCAATTCTTAGATACAGGGGTAGAATTCAAAATGAATCTGGTACATTACAATAAAAACTATAATAAATTCAACAGCAACAACAAAAACACCGGGGACCATATACGACATAATATATGCGACTACATAAAGAAATGCCTTTTTTTATTCGATTAAGCTGAAAAATGTTTTCGAATGCAGGAGAATAAAAATCAATTGTGGAAAAATTAGCGGCAAATTAAGGAAATAGAAAATCGCATTTAATTTAGTTTTTTGTTGTTGTTGGATTCATATAATTCTGGCCCTCTTCCATTGTATTGCAAGAAAAATATAAAAACTTGTATTGGATGAGGGATCGAATGATGATAGCATAAAGTTAATATAAATAGTTTATGTTGTTTGGTTAATTAGAGGTAGAGGGAGATAGACAGCCGGAAATATGATACATATACGAATATTCTAAACAGGTTGGGTATGTATTGTTTTGAATTAATCGTAGCGGATTAACTGAAGTGGAGTTTAGGATTTGTTTTTGATACATGTTACGCTAACGATTTAATGAATGTTGTTGTTGTTCATAAAGCTGGGGTGGTAATTGTCCACATTAAATATATACAGTATACACTGTAAATACCATCTGTAAAATATAAATCAAGTTTTTGGGTGTGATAGGTTTTGAATTGATAAATTTATCAGTCCCATTTTACTCGCCAGATAGGAGGAAGCTAACTAACTCTTGGTTCTTTACTAACTACAAGTATTCTACTAACTAACTCTAGTCCTCCTTGGACTAGGGTTAGTTAGTAAAAGACTATCAGGCAACCGTTCTTTCTTCAACGTCTGCGGTGATCGCCACTTATAATATCTTGTAGTGGCATCAGTTAGAATGGGTCATCTTCAGGGATTTGCATTGATATGTTTTTATTCAATTTGATACAGTCATTTCCACCACGGATTTGCCTACAAAATCCAAAAACACAATCCTGGTCAGATTTGCGGCGTAATATGGTAGAATGATTATAACGAGAGTTTTTTAAACTTCTATAATCACTTTAGGACACTAACTTAAAATTTTGCTTACCGTATCAATTGCAGACAGTTTTATAATATCACCTAAACGATTATCAATTTTCTAGCATCAACGAGTTGTCTAAGAGTTGCAACGCTTGAACGGATTCTTTTCGACGATTTAAAAATCTCTTGGAGCTTTTATCATATTCTTGACGGTCGATCAAAGCCCACATCCCCCGTAAATGCACATGATAACACAAATTTTTCCATATTAGATTCAGTTACAAACCATCCTAATTATCAGTATCAGATACCAAACTTAGTAACTTTTCTAAGTTGAAAATATCAGAAATATAGTAGCATACATGTTGACTTAAGAAGAGGTATACAGTCTCACCCGTGTTGTCTTTCGAAGTCAATGATCTTATGCTCTACTCTAATGTTTTTATTAATTACTCTTTTAAAGGTCTTTTCGATAGCGCAGCCAGTGTCAGCGATCAGTGTCTGAACGAGTAATCAGATATATTCTCGATGACATAAGCTTTAATGAAATGACGCATAATCTTACAATGTATCGTGTTCCTTCGTTGGAACAGTCACTTTTTTTTACTAAATTATTTTTTTAGTACGTTACGTATTTTTATTTATATAGATCATGTCGGACTGTAGATAATACTACAAACACGAAAATGCTGCCATTTTTTGGAAAGTGTTATAGGTTTTAAATTCCTTAGTGCATTGATTATTTTATTATCTGGCTGTCAAAAATATAAACACAATATTTTGTAAATATCGTGTGCGAATAATGCTAATTTAAAAAAGTTAAACGAATTTCAAAAATGCAAATAAACCAAATATCAAACATTATTTCTTTTGATAATTACCTCGAACAACAAAAAATAAAAAACAAAAAAAAAAATCATAGCCGACTATCATTTTCATGCAACCATGTTCAACCTAACAACCATATCCGAATTTGCGAGTTTGTAAAGGCATGGATCGAGTTGATTTTCAATTTGATGAAATTTTGAATTATTTTGAATTAACATGACCATTAAACGTGACAATAGTGTCCTATTTGTAACTCTTTTAATATTCTCTAATGTAGCTCTGAAATTAAAAGTATCGTCTGAAGGATTCTATAGTAGGCCAAGAGTCTTGATCAAAGAAATTCATTCGACCTCCAAAAATTGTGATTCTCACTGTGATGCAGCAATACGCAAAATTAATTGTTCGTCATTGGTCATCTATTTCCGAAGTTTGAATCCTCCTGAATTAAGTAGTGATGTTATTTTGTCGTATATCTTAGTGGCTTGATTTAAATCATTGCAACCTGAATCCGGATATTGGATATCCGGACTGACGCAAAAAGATTCTTTGAAAATTACGATCTGCCGGATGGATAATTAATTATCTGATGGTACAGTTTTTCAATGTCTGCTGATATAGCAGTTTTATGGGTTCGAAACCGTTGGAGGATCGGTTTATTTGATCTTTACTGCTTGACTTGACACTGTTGTGTGAAAGATAGCTGAATTTTGTTGTTAATATTTGACCACTGCAAATAGATAATCCGCCATTTGCATTTTATTTGGCAGAAGTATTTCATAAAAAATGTCGTTACCTATAGCATATATATAATGTCTACATTTTCAGTGATAGTTTAATCGATGGTTTGAAAGCCATCTTTGGTATGAGTCAGTAATTTTGATGTTAGAGTGCCAAGTATTAATATCCATCCGTAGATAGAATTTATAGATTTGTATCTTGAGACTATATGTAGGTCTCCTTCACTTCTCACAGTTCCAGCTTTTGTGATCCCAAAACATTTACTTTTACGTATTATTTGTTTTTGTGAAGACCTATTTGTTTCACACAACAATCACTGTGACCCTAAAATTAGTGACTAAAGTCTCTTCTAAACACATATTCGAAATTTTTTGAAACAGTTGTTATAAACCGATTACAGAGTTATCTAAATTAAAATAATTTTTTTTGATTAAAGTTTGGTTTGGTGAAAAATTCACCAACCAAAAAAGCCCTCTGCTTTAATTAAATCTTAATCATGTCCTTCAATTTGCAATTTTCAATACCTGATTATGCACTTATGATTATACAATGTAATAAACTCGATCACACGATTAGGATCCTTTACTGAGCCCTAAAGTTATTTGGCCTATTTAAAAATGAAACTGCGCTAGACTTTACGATCTTTTTTCGAACAGTTTATTTAATGCATTCGAATTTTATGGTGTAAAAACAAGTCTTCTCGTTACTTGATCGCAAGAATGGTTTTATTCATGTGTCGGTCACATATTCATGTGTATCAAGGGTTTGGTGTTATAAACACCATTTGTCATGTCAGACGGCCAAGTCGAGCTTCTAAAATTTTGTTTTGGACTTTTTAATTTACAGGAATAGTAATCAGATATTTATCATCTCAATGTTTAGCGATGTGTTTTAAACTAGAGCCTCTTTATTTATATGTACGTTTAGTACCATCTGGAATAATGAAAGAAAGTTTTAGCCGTAAAAAAAACATGGACATTATTAGTAGCCAGGAATTGATTAGAAATTAATTGAAACAATTCTTATTTTTGGCATAAAACTTCACTGTTTGTGATGTTAAATTAAAAAGAGACAAGTACGATCAGGAAGTGAGAAATTAAAGGCCATCGAAAAGTTTCCAGAACCGAAAGCAAATACAAAGTTTTTCGGACTGCTTCCAAAAATGTTAATCCTTTTTTGGGATTACGCGATGTTTGCATAGCGCAACTTTTAAATCTACTGAGAAAAGTGAGAAAAGATCAAAAGTTTACTTTGGGATTGGTAAACATTTTATCCCGTATACTATTATTCAATTTGAGGATCAATTTAAGGATCATATATACACTTACCAAATTTTATGATTATTTGGCGGGTTTCAAAACTCGCATAGTTACGCAGCATTTAAGGCAAGGATCGAAAAAAAATAAATAAATTCACAAATAGCAGGAGGCAATAAATGCACATTTACAATTAATATGCGAGTTCTTAAAACATTACAAAGGAACTAGTAATTGAACTGCCTTTCATGCATCCTATCTAAGTGAAAAGAGGACTGCAAGGGACATTTCCCACACTAATATTAAAAGGAAATACATCAATTTAAACACTTCAATTGACCTTCTTGGGCAATTGTCACAGATAGCTAAAAAATTCAAGAATATATTTCCTATTCAGACTCAAACACCTGTATTTGGAGCACCTAAGTAAATCATTTGAGATAAAGTTCAAATCTTTAAATTTTTCGCACTACTGTAAAATTAAGAATGATGAACACTAAACACACCTACAGGTTAACAGTACTACCGCACTTGCATTTCCTAAATTGTTTTTAGAAAAAATGAGTGAGTGGAAAAACATATTTTTTTATTACAGTAGAATATAATGGTCTCCAAAGTTTATTAGTTGCCACATTTATTTTCTATTTGACATCCAAAGGTGTAGTGTTCCAATAGATGAGCTCTTACTAGGTTACTAGTAAAGCATTCGGCACAAAGTTTACTACGCATACATGGGATGAACATAGCTAACATGTTTATCTTTGGATTAAAAAGTTGAAGTGGATAAATTCTAGAAAACGGAATTTATAGACTCGAGATTGTGACTTCAAAAATTGATTGTGAAACCTAGATATAGAAGTCATCCTCCTTTAGATTCTCGACTAGGTAGCCCATATCACGCACTGTATGCACAAACTTCTTGATACCGTTGGGTGTGAGTTCCGTAATAAATTTCTGACATTTTCCACTTTTGTTGAAGCGTTAAGCAACTCATTTCGCCAACTAGCAATAATATACTGAGTTTTTGTCAAAAAAATAATGACATTAGTGTTACCAGAGCCAATATAACCATTATGTCAAATCTGAACCGATTATTAGGGCACCCTTTATACACACAATCACGAATATGTATACATTTGTATACACATTCACGAAGTCACCCGTGCCAGATTAAATTGCTGTCTATGAGGACAATGAGGAAGAAGAAAATGCATTTAGATGAAGCGAGTGCCTTCAACGGTCATCGTTTAAAAGTGCACCCACATTGGCCGCCAAGGGTCACAATCACTTAATAACCTTTTACCATTTTACAGTCCAGAGATTTTGCCACTGATGGTGCGTTTGGGTAAACATTTCGAAGAATTAACCGTGTTTATAAAAATCGGGAGCAACGTTCACCACGGTGGGAGTTTAAAAACAACATACTGGCAAACTATTCTCAACCCTACCAACGGGTTGATGTAGAAGTTCAAACTGCTTTGAAAGTAAAGGTAGAAAATATAAATTCACAAACTTTAACAGGCAGAAGGAGGCCATCAAATTGCCTGTCCCCTCTTGCGAGTGCAATTTTTTTCTAGCAGGCGAAAAGCAAGCTAAAGAAAAAACCGGTGACAGTGCTCAAAGAAATACCTGAAATCAAAAGCATCAGTGCATCAGAGATATAAACGTTCAGCATTGATGACCTAAACTAGGAGCCCGTCTTCTTTTGCGGAGGTTTTGAAATAAATTAAGGGAATGTGAAATTAAATACAATGTGGTAAAATCAAGACGTACATTGATGGTAAATTAGAGGTTATGGCTCTTCCCAATACCAATTAGAGCACCCTAAAGATCTGGACTATACATGAGGTCACTACCAAAGTGGAAGCCTTTAGCGCAATAGCTGCGAAATCAAAGAATAAAACAATTTTGAAAAGAGTATAGTATGCAGGTTAAGACATGCTTACAGAGGTAAACAAATCGCGGCTGTTAAGGTACCAACAGTCGTTCCACAAAAGAAAACTGCAATTTGAAGAACCCGTATAGACTGGATTAGCTGCCTTATTCGTGAAGTAGTAAGTTAAGTGAGATAGTATAAATGCTGGAAATCTGGTCACTAAATGAAATCATGTAAGAGTGAGATCAACCTTTCAGATATTTGTTCCAAAGGCTGCAAAGCTGGCCAAAAGGCAAAGGGCTGTATAAGTAAACCACAATTTCCATTCTACTGTACAATTTCCATTCTACTGGGAGATGGAAAAGCTAACTGGCAGTACGTTGCTGGCGGAGAGAGGTGCCCAGTGTGGCAAAAGGCTTTAAGCTAACTGTATACATTACTCCGACAAAAAAGCAATCATACTAGACGCTCTTCCGAGTGTGGCAGAAATACTAACTCATATTTCAAGCTTCAAGAAATATACAGATAGACACGAGATGCATTGAAAGTGGCCACAAAGCAAAGTAAACGACGACGCTAGAAGTTAATCTGTGATGAAGTCGAGGATGACCCTTGATGTGGGCTTACAAATGGTAATGTACAAGTTTAAGCTATCGATAGGTGCAGCACTAATGTGCCCTATCTTGATGCAAAAAGCATAGTATCTACCTCGTTTCCTTGTCAATCGAAGATAGTATGCGCCGTAACATTTGGACAACGTATCGTCATTCACTATGGATGCGAAACAGCATCAGGACTAGACTGCAAACCTAATATTGCCTTAAAAGCAGAAATACAGGAGAAGGACGAAAAGTTTTTGTAAGTATTAAACTCTTGTTTGATATAAGAGAAAATATTTGGAAGAAATGGAGCCTGATAAAGCTTCCGAAAGGCAAATCATAACCTAAAGAGCAATCATCGTTCTATTTAATTTTTCTGTTAGATAAAGTGGGAAAACTTCTCGACTGGAAAGATTGCTGTGTGACCGGTTAGAGTAATTGGTTAAAAAATCTTGAAGTCTTGCTACCTGCAAATATGTTTTTCAGAAAGCACATCAGCATACATCTTCGTTTGCAAGGCTATTCAGCTCTTTTACATACTGCCTGAAGATTTTATAAGTGGCAGCAGATGAGGAAGCCGTAAAAAATATTTCGCCATTGTTATATTTGATGTTAAAATTCCGTTTAATACAGCAAAATGGAACCACATTATGAACGCCCACAAAGATGGTGCCTTGCTACAATAAAATAATGATTCAGCCTATTTTAACAATCGTATTTTGCAGTATCACACTGATATAGAGTGCAAGGCTTATAGAGTTACTGGTGGAGTCCTTCAAAGCTCTGTATTTGATCCTACGCTTTTGAACATTATAGCTTAGCGGTGTGTTGTCCGCAGAATCATGGTGTAAATAATTCAGCAGTCGCTAAACTCAGTTGGATTGAAATTGGCTGCACAAAAGACAGAAGCTTTTAAAAACTGTACTAGTGGGAGAAAAATCTAATGCTCCCATATGCAAACAAACTCTTATTTCATTAATATATGCAGAACAAAATGTCATCAAACATATTTACATAATTTATGATTTGAATCATACTCACATCAAGCAACATACTTTTACATAATATTACAGAGAATAGTATACGATTGAGTAGAGTAGTTTGCTCACACAAATGCTAATCAACCAGAAATGAACAATAAACAAAGGCACACACAATCAACAAAGATGTTATCTTTTTTTTTATAAAAATGTTTATCGTAATTTTATTTATATTCTAATCATCTTACTCATTTTTCGGGTGACATCCTCCTTACATCGTTTCTTTGTTTTGAAATTTTGGAATGAAATATCCTTTTACGATTTTGACTTTATTTTTGCTTATGTTATTTTATGATCGACATAAACAATAATACGTGTACTTACTTGCATATAACTATAATGAACAGAGTACACATTAATAATGAGTAGATAGAGTATAATAAAGAGGATTTGGAATGAGAGGGAATTTATCACGAAACGAAATTAAAAGAAAAGGACATAATATGTACGAGTATCATTTTCATATTTCCTTATTTGTTTATGTTTTTTCTAACTTTATCATTTTCGTTATTTTATGAATTATGTGAGATTAGTTTTCCTCCTCGAACAGCATCAGCTCAGTAGTTAATGTTCCGCACATTGAAAGGAAGAAACTAATAAAAGGTTACATTAAAATAAACCAAATGTACGTTGACTACATATTTGACAACTATATAAGTTTTTAAATGTTACTAATGCGTATCAACATTTTTTAAGAACCGAAGTCTGCGCCTGCAAATAAGTTTTTATGAAAATATTGTTTATGTTTGGCACACCAAATAAAATAAAGTATACAACACTTATTTGTGTCATGAATAAAATAGCATGTGAATAGGAATGATGGTTATAAGATGACAACGACATCGACGAAGATGATAATGATACTGGTATAGTTGGAAAAAGATGCTTAAAATATAAATCTCGTTGAGGAAAATAGATGAAAATAAATAATAATAATAGTGGAATAGAAAAGACAATGAAGATAGAAACAGATTGGAATTGCAAAAATAGTTATAGTGGTAGTCGTAATAATAATAATGACAAGAAGAAGAAGAAGAAAAAGAGATTGGGTGGCACAAACATCATTTTAGGTTTACTGATTTGGTTTAAAAAGAAATTTTTGAGGTTTCGCTGTTAAAATGTAGTTACAGGCTGGCACATACAATACTCTAAAGTCTGAATAATTTCGTCTATATAAGATCTAAACTTTTCCCAAAAATTTGGGAGGACTATATTTTACCAAATTTAAGACTTAACAATAATAGCTCATTACAGGTTTCTCTCGAACTGAATAATTGCAATTTAAAGCTTTTTGAAATGGATTTTAGAAAAGATTTTATGATAAAATAAAATTTAATTATTGATGCCTTCTCGCATTTTTCAAAATGTTGAGCTTCAAAAAAATATTATGGCCGATTTACAAAATAATGTTAATTGCACAGGATGTTGTGAACTTGCTACTAGCTAATCCCATTTCAAGTATATTTAGAAAACAAGTTGCATTTATTCAAAAAAGTCAGTATATAGAATTGAAACATACAATTGAAGAATTGGGCTATGACAACGACTTTCTCGAATGCTTCACCATAGTATTCAAACCCCGAAAATATGCGAAAACAGAAACCTTTGTCTTGGAAGTAAAAAAGTTAATCGACCTTTATAGTATTCGTTTAATGGAAGTTTAATGGACTCATCTTATCGTCTCTGTGAGTATGTTTGACTTCTGTTCTATTGTTAGTTTTATGGTAAAAGCATTTTGATTTTTGGTATTACCAGTTCCTCACGAAACTCTCGCAGCATTTCGTCAATGTCCATATCATTTTGTAGATTCATGACAATGCATGATAAGTTGTCAGTGTCTTTTTGAATGGTTTCGCTTGAAACAACCCAAAGATTGTATTTTGTAATGTGATTTTGTTTGACTCGTTCTGCTCACGCAGGTAAGTTTAGTTAAGGTATCATCTGCTATTTTTATGATATCTAAAGGTACTGTACACATTTTAACATTTTTACAATTTTATTTTGATACACGGTTCTACACTAGACTTGCAAAATTAAGTTAGATTGAAATTATATTTCTAAATCATAGTTACCGGGTTTTTGGAAATAAAAGAAATTTTAAGAATTTTGTTTTGAAAAATAAAACAAATTTGGGAGTTCTGTTTTTGATTTTGGATAATATAGTCAAATTTAAAAAAAAAAGTTTGGTTGTGGGTTTTTTTGAGTTCGATTATGTTTTTTTTTTGCTAAATAGACATGTTTAATTCAAGAAGTGGCGTGCATTTCACTAAAAAATTAATGTTTCCCGGCCACAGCCAACAAATAATACACGACCAATTTCCTCACTGAATTAGCTAGCCGGTTTTGAGGCTCCCATAGTACCTGGGTAACAGTGCCAATTGTTCAAAAACAGAATTAGCTAACTGTAAGTTTTTGAATAATATATTTTCATTGCAGGTGATTTTGTTACTTGGCAGTGTCGACGGTAAACGGATAATAATTAGAGTTTTCACTATAATTTGCCTTTTTTATTCGTGAATTGAATTTATTATGATCACAGCTTGCCCTTTAGAAACTATTAAACCAGTTTTTACAGTCTTTGAACAATTTTAACAATACAATTTCGAGAAACAAAATTTTTCTCTGAGGCTAGACTTTTCTGGTCTGCAATTGCTAATTTAAAGAAATTATAGAAATTATTCTTGGTAACACTCCACTAAATAAAAATGGACACAACAAATTATTTCTCTTAGATGACTGATGAGGCTTGGTTCACCAGCTTTAGAAATCTTCCTTATATAGTATATTTAATAATCGAAGTACTTCATTGGTTCAATCGATAAGTGTAGTGGAGTAATCATCCTGGTACCAAACCGCAGGATAGAACAGCTTTTACAATTATAAGTAAAATTAGATATTATGAGCTCCAAAAATATTGTGAGAATCATATTCAGCAACTAGTTTTTTAGTTTAAATTATTTCAAAACGTGGGAAGATAAATTAATTTCAAGGAGGACTACAATGCCAAACATATCCAATGGGGCTCAAAACATCATAAATATCTCCAAAAAGCGGATAACTTTGAAATTGTATGCAAAATGTAGACACCTTAATTAAGTA
This sequence comes from Tipula confusa, assembly GCA_963556175.1. Taxonomy (NCBI): domain Eukaryota; kingdom Metazoa; phylum Arthropoda; class Insecta; order Diptera; family Tipulidae; genus Tipula; species Tipula confusa. Next base: position 79,393,681 of record OY744476.1, on the reverse strand, counting down.
TCTGGTGGTAAAAGATTTTTCAATTTCTATGTTACAAAGGGTAATGCTTAAACTTCGTAATGGCTGTCACCTGTTTTGATCTTTCTTTTAACCAATTTATGGAATTAATAACACTTAGCACGTAGGTTATAAAACTATATTCACGCAGCTTTTTAATTACACACACGCCAAAAAACCATCCCAAAATATTCAGCAGCTCTTAATGACCAAACGCGTAATATATAGACAATGGCAAATGCAAAGATCACTCAATCTCGAAACAAAGCTAAATTTAGTATAAAAAGTTTAAAATAAGTTTTTTTTCTATTTTAATAGGCTTTTTAACAGTATTTCACATAATTTGTTAATATCTTTGGAACATCAATTGGAACACCATTTATTTACTGCCTTAATTTTAAGGATTTTTTTATTCTTATTTAAAGTCAAACTAATTTGGAGGTTACTTTATTAATTTGGGCTTTTATAAAAATAAACAAAAACATGAACGTTAAACTATGGTTTAAAAAAAGTAAAAACTACATCCAGAAAGATTTTAAAAATATTTTGTCACAATAATCTAAAAGCTCTATATAACTTTAAAAATTTTAAAACTTTAAAAATGCAATATTATTATAAAATATTAGTTTAATAAGTTGGAGAGCCTTATTTAAATAAAACTTCTTATATTATAGTAAATCATTATTTATAAATTAGTTTGAGCTTTTACCATAGCAAACATGATTGCTAGACGTTGGTATAAAAAATACTAAAACTAGAACCAGGAATATTCTAAAATATTTCATCACCATAATTTTATCAATAAAACTTGAAACTTTTTAAAAGTATTAAATAGCTAGAATTTTTCAAACACAAAGCAAAAGCTCGATTAATTTTATTTAAATTAAATTAACGACAATTATCGCCTTAACCATTGAAATGTTATACAAAATTCCAAAAGCTTTTTTTGTTTTTATTTTGTTGAAAGCTTGATATTCGAATAACCATGTAAATTTATTAACAAATTTGAAATTGGGGATAAGAAGAGTTTTTTAAAGTTTTTAAATATTTATCATAAAGTAAATAATTCAAGTATCTAATGTGCAATGGAGCTTGCAGCTATTATATAAAATAAATTAAAGAGCTTTATTTAAATAAAACTTCTTTGATTTGAATTAATCTTACTAAACAGATACGAATTTATAGGATCAACATTATCGGTAAAGTAACAGTCAGAAAGCTCTTTCAAAAATTGTTTTTTTTCTACTTAACTAAGTGAATAAATGCAGACATTTTAAAATGCACATATAAATGAAACACTTAGCTCTTTAAGGAAAGCTTATCTAAGCTTTCTTAGTAAAAGCTCTTTAACAAAACACAAAAGCTCAGTTCGGTTGATTAAACACCTTTTTTTAAAGCTCCATAGATAGAAATAAAATTAAAGTTTGACATCTTTATTGGTTGGTCCGAATCTTAAATCTTTATTTTGTTAACATAAATAATATTTTTAAAAATGTTCTAAAGTTTTATATTAGCTTTATTTTATTAAAATTAGATTATGGTTAAACGTTTGATTTACTAAAACTATCCAATTAAATTTTAAATTATTTGTTCACTATTATATTTATATAATTTCATGCTTATGCATTAAATGAAGTAAATTACACCATTGGAAAAAGCTTTCGAATCAAAAGCTTTATCAATTAAAGTAAATCTGCAAATATTTCAAGATTATTATAATAAGTTGTATTATTCAAATATTGTTAAAGCTTAAATCGTTCAAGTAAAAATTTTAGAATAATAAGTAAGCAATTTACCAAGAGTATCGTTAATGATAAAAAACAATATCGGGTGATTAAATACTAACTGTTTTTCGATTAAACTGGATGTTTAAAAATTAAATCTATTAAATAATGAATATAGAGCTTTTAAAATTAGTTGTACAAGACACATTTTGTTTTATAAAACACTTGTTGATTTAAAAAATGTTCCTAATCAATAAATCAAATTTTGTTGGAACTTTCTAATCAAAAAATAAACTTTCAGTATTCATCAAACAAATCTTAATTGAAAGATAAAGTATAAAATGTTAAGAAATCAAAAGTGTTTAACTTTGTATACTAAAAATAGTTAAGAAATATTTCAAGGAAATTAAATTAAATTTCAAATAAAATTTAATTAAATTTATGTTCAGTAGGGTTCAATTTGAACAGTCAAATGATTATTACCAATGCAAGCAAATTATTAAGCTTTTGATTAATCTCAGGTTAAATACTAACTTATTTTGAGCTTTCCGAAAATAAACCTGAATCCGGGTTTATTAAAAAAAATAAATTAAAATATTTAAAATTATTTAACGTAAAATCTTCCATATGATTACGATCAAAAACGCAGTTAAAATTACAGAATACTTTTTCAATAGCTGTAATTTCAAAGTGCAGTAGCACCGAGAAACTATTATGAACATTAATACTATTAGTTTAATTTGAATGAAGGTGAATGTTATCAAAAACTTTATGTTTGATAATAGTTAAACTATTTGTTCAACTTCCTTTTATTAATGTAGTTTGTTTAACTATATTATATTTTCAACGAGTATACATAATTTCCTCTAAAGACATTAAATCCACTAAAATAAGTAAAATCTATTCGGACACTTGTATTAACCAAAAAGGTTAAAAAAAATTGTTAAGGAAAGTATTTTCTCAAAAAAGTGGCTAGGCATGAGCTAAAATGTTTTAAAATAAAACATGTTTTAAATTAAAATAATTTCAAAATAATTTCGGACTAAGACTGTCCAAAACCCATAATAAATATTTGTGAATTTTTGAGAATACAATTTTTCATTATTGTTTGAAAAATATTCCCTTACATTCCCAACTTTTTATTGTTCTGTTCGAAAAGTAAAGTAATAGCTGATTTATAGCCGATTTACATTCAACAAACTTTTCATTTTGAAAAAAACCGAGGCACCAGATTGAAAAATTATGCAAGTCAAACCGAAAAAAAATTTCTTCTAGTAAAAATAAAAAGATGAAATTCGAGATCCAAACCCAACAATTATTATAAAAAAGATGATCTCGATTTTTACAAAATGAAATGTTTTATCTTTTTGTAGCAAAACATATAAAAAGATGACAATACTTGTATAAAATTAGTTTAATATACTATGTTTTGATTACTCACACAAATAAAAATGAAATGTTATTGCAATTTTTGGTTTTTATTTCAATTTTACTAAATTGATTTCAAGTTCAACATGTTCGTCAAAAATCGGCTATTAAACTTTTCATCTTGTCAAACTCAAATTCATTTTTTTTATAACAGTTTTGTTGGTTTGGATCTCGGGTTTTGTCTTTTTATTTTTACAAAAAGAATTTTTTCTCAGTTTTGCTTGAGTCAATTTTCAATCTAGTGCCACGTTTTTTTTAAGATGAAAAATTTGTTGAATGAAATCGGCTATAAATGTCATCTGTATTCACAAATAATGATCATTGGTTTCGGACATAGCTATATGTCAGAAAAAAGTATTATATATTAAAAGTTAAGCTTTGCTTGTATTTACTTTTTCATAGCTTATGTTCAACTTAGTAAACAAAAGTTTATTATGAGCTTTTAAAAAATATCAGTACGTAGTGTAAGTTACGAACAAGCTATAGTGTTTTTTGTTTCAATTATTGAGCTTTACAGGGAAAACTTTTTCAATGTGTGGAGATAAATTAGTTAACATGGCTTAAAAATTAAATCGAACATTAAGTAAGTATATACAAAAAATTAATGCATTACAGGTTTTTAGAAATAGTATCAAAAATTAATTTAGTGTATTCAAGCTTTGAAACTAAGTTCAGCTATCACGCAAAATATAAAACATTATAAATCTCTGAAGCTTGATTTTATTAACTTTATATACTAAGTATTTTTTTTTTTAAGAAGAAACTTTCAGTATCACTTTTTAATTTAAGCTTTTAATGGGCTTTAAAAAAAATCGAGTATTTGTTTAATACCTTTGCTAAATTTATTAGATTAAAACAAAACAATATTAGCAAACAAAAGAACTTGAAGAACTGATCTAGATTTTGTTTTTTTTAATGAGCTTTAATTAAATTAAACAAAAACATGAAGAATAAAAAAATTAAAAAAAACTTTATTTAAAAAGCTCAATACAGTTTGAAAACTTTAAAAGGTATACAAATGCAAGCATATTCCTATACAAAGGGTCAAAATTCTATTAACCATTGATAAATCAAGTGAACGATAGTTTTATATAATGAGTAATCAATGTGTAAATAGTATTGTTTAGACCCATTTAATTACAAGTTAAATTAAAACAATTGTATTATAAGTAAAGCTTTTAGTATTACTTTTGTAAAGCATATATTTTAGTTAAAAAACCAGCTTTAAAATAGGTCCGATGAAAAAAATGTTTTTTTTTTAACATTGACCGATTGAAAAACTGTTTGCTTAAAACCCAAGTTTTTAAACTTAATAATGTAACTTAAAAATTAATAATGTAAGATGCTACAGCTTCTTTGTAAAGCAAATTTAAACCTATTAAAAAACTTAAAAAATTATATAAGTTTACTCTTTTCCATTGTTAATAGAAGTTTGTAACCAAAAAAAAAAGCTCGTACAATTCTGAACTAAGAGCAGTAGTATGGCTTGTTAAGTAATCAATAGTCTTCCACAAAACAGAAATAAAGAGAATTTAGTATTTTAAAAATTTAAATAAATTAATCTAGATTTAAAGTTAAATTTATTAATTTTTCAGCACATCATTGCACAAGTTGAGCTTCCAAATGAGTATTATAAATGTAAGCCAAATTTTAAGCTAACCTTGTTTAAGCTAAAATAAATGTTTAACTAAATTTGTGTTTTTCTTTTTGTGTTACATTAAAAATTAACCACTATATTTTACAAAACAGTATTTTCCGAGATTAAATTTAAAAATGTGTATAAATGCTTACGTTTTGAAAGCTTTAACAATAATTATACTATTAAATAAACCCTCAAGGTGAATAAAAAATACTGCTGTTTTTTAAATCTGAACAGATAGAATGGCAAGTTGTATGCAAACTTTATTACAAATTTAAGGTCTTTAAATTTGTTAACGGATAAATAAAGCTTTAAGGACACATTTTTCGTAGAAATTCTTTTTATTTTACAATTTGGCATAAAATATTTACAATGCAAAAAAAATATTAGGCACAAATAATAATTTGAGCTTTAGGAACTCTAAACTCTAATGAAATTGGTTATACAAGTATTACTTTAAAAAAACTTATTGAATGAATAAGCTTGTTTTATTTATCTTAAAAAACTAAACTCATTCTAAAACTTTGGAGTTAAACGGGAGACAAAAGCTTTATGAGCTTTTAAATATTTCAATGAAATTCAATAAATTTTGACGATACAATAGAAAGTAGAGCTTAAAGTCATCTACCCACAATGAAACATTTACTGTGAGTATTTTTTTACTGTGAAACCAGAAGGAGAAAAAGTACTAAATTAATTTTGTTTTTTTGTTACAACAAATTGTGTCAATTGTGTTTGTCAATCGAAAGTAATTTTGTATTTTTTCTCCTTCTGGTTTCACAGTAAAAAAATACTGACAGTAAATGTTTCATTCTGAAAAGCCGGTATAAAGCATAGATACTCAGAGTGTACACTTTTCTTGGTCTCTGCTACTCTACCGCTTTCCGGAGAACCGCTTTAAATAAATTCTAAGTAGAGGGTTAACATCAAGGGTAATAACAAACACTGATTTTAATGAGATTATTAAAAGTCATCTTAACATTATTATAATTTTTGAGAAGGATATCGTTTTTAGGCGATTCTAAACTCGATACTGGAAAGTGGTGATTTTATATTATCGAACTCGAGATTGCGTCGTGATGGACAAGTAAGTATCTTAAAAAGATCGCTATACAACCAGTGCATGACTATATTCAGACTTTTGGTGATTTTGCTTTAACTAAGATCAAGTTGATTTATGATAAAGGTACAAGGAACAACTTAAAAATGAAACAAATATAAAAATAAAAAGCGATATTATGATCAAAAAAAGGGTTCATAATCTGCGAGCACGGAGTTTCTATGCTCTCGCACGCAGGAAACAAGAAGGAATGCTAACCATCTCTTTTGATTGACAGAAAAATATGGTTCTCCTAAAAGTTCCAGACCAGACAGCCTATTTTTCGAGACAACTCTATTTATATAATTTTGGAGTTGTACAGGGATCATCATCTGCTAGCCTTAATAAAGAAAACGTGATTTTGTACGTTTGGTTCGGAAATGAGTACAATAAAGGCTCCAATGAGATTGCATCAGCTTTATACCACCGACTATACTCCACTAAACTTGAGGAAATTTGAATTCTTCGACTGATTTGCGATTGCTGCGGTGCCCAAAATAAAAATACTACCGTAATGGGTATGATCTCGTTCTGGCTAAAAAAAGTTGCGCCTACGCAAATAAAAGAAGTGAAAATTATTTTTCCAGTTCCTGGCTACTCCTACATTTCACTGAACTAAGTTTTTGCTCAACTGAAAAAAAGGTGAAAGCTAAAGAGCGGATTATAAATCCAAATGAATATTTAGATTTATATGCCAAACATGGTCAAATTATTCGGCTGGGATCAGATGCCTATCTGGTGAAGGATTGGAAGACAGAAACTGCAGCCTATGTTAAATTTCCAGGACAATGACACTTCCAGTTTAACAAAGCCAAGTGCTTCATTATTCACAAAACGCCTAAAGGATCTATTTCTGTTCGCGGCGAGGTACCATATAGATCAGACATTAGTGCAAATAAAACGGTTGTACGAAAAAACAAAACCATCTCTCAAATTCGGCCGGAGCTATTACATGTAGGAGTTCCCATAAAAAAAGTGAAACTGGATGATGTTACCAAGCTGTTGACCAAGCACTTTGGCGAAAACTGGGAGACGATGGATGAGCTACACTACTATAGATCGGTCCTTCATTTCAAAACGCATCAAAATATTGTTGAAGAATTTACTCAACCTACTTATTATGATATTCCAGAATGCAATCATACTGAGGAGAATTTGATAAATTAAAGGTAAAATGAATAATAAACTTGCATTATATGTTAATTTTGTTATCTTGAATTTATGTTTATTTATTTAAGTTTCACTACTTTTATGTATAATTTATTTTGTTGTGTATTGAAATATTTACTTTATTTGAATTAATAAAACTTTATGTTATTGAAAAAATGCACTAGACATTTTTTATTTTCAAAAGCCGCTTATTCCATTAAAATTTCATTCAAAACTCAACAATTCTTAAACTTACTTGCAAAAAGCATTAATTCCATACTAAATAATATGAAATTCATCATTTCCCAATAAAATAAATTTAAAATTTTATTTTAAAAATCAGTTAAGGTAAACATGAATAATTAGCAGTAAAAAGTTTTCATTAATTATATTTAGTTTAATAAATATACGTTTATTACAATTATCTTTAAATGTATTCAAATGGAACTAAGGGTTTTTGTAACTAAGGGACACATATAATAAATGTGATAGTAACGCCTCATATATTAAATTTTAAACATACAGATATATAGTGCTGCTCTGATTTCTATTGACTATGGAACACTCAATAAAAGTTACTGGTATCGGTAAGTGTTTATCGCTTTTCGTAAAAAAATTATTGTAAATAACAGTCCATGGATCAATAATAATCTAGCAATTTAAAAAATCGTAAGAAATAACTTATTGCTGACGGACTTATTGCTGCTGTTTACAAAACTATTCCATTATATTTTTAAAGAGGTTTTGTCCCAGATAGCACCCCACATTCTTTCTCAATCATGTGAAAATGAATACTCAATAATGACATAATTATTTCATGCTGCTTAAAATTATCATGTCTTGTCGCAATTTATAAGTCATGAAACAGAAATATCTAATTATAGGGGATATCGATATTATATCTGCAATTTCAAAGCTTTTTTAATTATCAATTATTTAAATTATTTTATTTTTATATTTAAATTTAAATTATTTAAATTTATTACTTATTACTCCGTGTTTTTGGTCTGAAGTGACTTACAGAAGATTGTTTTGAATAAAGGATGGTTAACGGTATACAACTTCATGAAGTTTTCAAA